>MDYQ01000209.1:0-48060 GCA_003024175.1 Planoprotostelium fungivorum | reverse complement strand
TTCATCACAATTTCGCTCGCTTCTTGAGGTGCTGGTGCATGAGGACAGAACGTGACACTGTCGCCTGCCTCTCCGTCATCCCCCGTCCATCATTCGAACATCATCGTCAGCTTCACCTCTTCTGCACAAGACCACTGCTGGAAACAACGGTTTGAGAGGAAGATTTGAGTATGGACGCCCGATCATCACCCTTTTTCCTTCAACCACATGATGATGCACTCAACACGATCACTCACCTGTTCTTAAAGAATGTGATGCAGCGGTCACTCACCAATACACCGATGACATCACCTGATTTACATCCATCATCACGCCGTCGCCATCATCTCCTCACCCTTTTGGTATGGCTCATAAGACATTGCGAGAACACCAGAATGCCCCGTGCATCCATCCGAATAGTATGCACCACCTTCAAAGTTAAGAGGTCGCAGAGATTTTCATCATCATTCACCAAACTCGTCCCATAAGAGGTCGTTCATGCGAACTCCCATGGCTGCCACACCAACTCCTACGATCGACCGTCGTGCAATGTCGTTGATGATCACCTTCAATGCGTGAGAAGAGAGTGATGTGACGGTCGAAATCACCTCCCAATATTCTGAACTGTCGTTGTCTAATTCACCTCCAACACAAATGGCGGGATGCAAACCGTCAGCTGCGAGGCATTTAGAAGATGGGGTAGTTGATGGCGAGCGATACCTTTCTCTTGTCGGGAAGAGATTTTGACGTGTCTCGCACTGTATCCGTAGTCAAAAACCTCTAAATCGGGTGATGTCTTCTGTATCTTCCACATCCATCTCTGTAAGAATCTACATTTCGTCAACAACTTACCATAAATGGCGATTCGACCTATAATACTCCTTCGGATGTATGTGCGAAGGTTTACTCGAGATCATCTATTGTCAATATCAATCCATACTCCTCACATTTCACCTGACCGACCTGGAGTGGAAAAGATTTCATCAGAACTTTCTGCCAGAGACTTGCATCGTCTGCCAGACTCCTCCATTTTGTTGAGATGAGGCGAAGACTAGAGAGCGTGACGATATCCAAAAAATCAAAGATGTGCAACACAACCTCTTCAGGTAACCCCTCCATCTCTTTGACGTCACCTCTTTAAATTGTTCACGTGACCCTGTGTAGAAAAAAGAGTCCGTTCAGCGAATGAGCCAGTGGGCTGACAGTCAGTTTTCCGAATCGAATTTCAATGTTCCTTGTGGCTCACACTACCCCTCCCTCTCATCATAACAGACAGACACAGCACACAACAGGCACACATGGACATCTTCAGAACAGGTAACAAGACCAACACTCCCGCAGCACCTCCCAAATCAAAGACGACACTCGTCTTCGAACAGATCGAGGAGGTCAAAGCGCTGATGGGAACCAATATACAGAAGGTCATCGACAACATCGATAAGGCAAGCATCTTGGAACAGAAGACGGCAGATCTCTTGGTTTCCTCTCAACAGTTTAAGACGGCATCTACAAAATTGAAGCGACAGATGTGGTGGAAATCGGTCAAGGTGAGTCATCTCGACAAGAGTCCAGCGTGATGGAGATGCAGCTGCAGCTGGCCATAGGAACAGTAGTTCTCATCGTTGTGGGCACCATCATTGTGATGGTCATCTTCCTGTAGAATCAGAGACGAGTCACACGAGAGAACCTATCACACTCACCATCACGAAGTCGATCACGTGAACACACGTGGACTTCGCCCCAATTCATGAGATAAACACTCCCTCTCTTTCATTTCGTCTGTTACTTTTTCGCGCGTGAGAAACTTCTGGTGATACGGTTTCATTTGGGCCCATCAGTGGGTGAGGTTTTTACATGCGATGAAGATGCGTGCGACCACCCCAGGAAACATCATCACTCGCTCTGTGGAGCGGCAGGTACCCAGATTGGGCTCCATACAAATGACACGTGTCGAGTTACACACGATATTTTCCTGGACCTGTCAGATGATCCATATCTCGCCCACTAAGATCGGATCATAGACAAATATCCCAGATCCAGGCAGAAGAGATAAAAGATGTAAATGGACAGAATAAAAGAAGTGGACCGCCAACATAACAGAACACACACATCGAAACGAAAACATGCAACGCCTCCTCCTCCTGTGCGCTCTCACTTGGCTCTCAGTCAGCAGTTACACTCTCACCTCTTACGTCTATCGAGGTTCTACCTGCTCTGGAAATCCCAAATACGCCAACATCATCAAGCCAGACTGTGTCCTTCAATCCAATGGACGATACCTCAAAACAGAGGTCAACACCAACACAATGGTCGCCGTGACGAAGACTTTCTCCAATGCCAAGTGTACTCTGGACGCGCAGCTGTCGTCGATGAAGCCTCTCGGCGTATGCAACTCCACACCATCTGGCTCCATGATGTACCAGCTGCAAGAATTCGTCCAGCCAGAATCGAGCTCGAGAGGACCTCATTCGAGCAGAGAGAAGAGTCACAGCACGATCACCTCTAATGACATCTTACCGATGCAGGCCGTGAAGCGCTTCTTAGCGTTAGATCGCAGTAAGACAACTTCCTCAGCCTCCCATTTGAGTGTGGGGTTCTTGTTCGGTGCCTTATTGGTGGCCCTGTTCATCTGAAAATAAATCATGTACATCGAAAGAGCACCACTTCGGGATGAGATGAGCTGCATGTCTTAGGAATGAACTGTCTTATCGCTGTTTTCTCCACACATCAACAGCAGTAGACCCTAACAACTTGACATCACTCACCCAATCATGACAAACGACAACACAATCGATAGCACAGTAATAATAGAAGAGGAGATGTATTGTAGATCAGAACCTCCAGTCAGCATCCACATCCATGGCCCATGGAAATTTCGCCCTCAGTGTCTTGTTGAATATCCGATCGATGGGTACGTCATTTGCCTTGGCCCACGCCACGCTGATCCTGGGGTCGATGTAATTGATCTTTGACGTGGTCAACGACACGGTCTTCAGATCGTCCTGCACGGGTCAACGATGGGTCAACGATGGGTCAACGGTGGGTCAACGGTGGGTCAACGGTGGGTCAACGGTGGGTCAACGGTGGGTCAACGATGGGATCACCTTCTCCGTCTTCTTGTGTTCGGTCTTTGCGATGCGCTCGTCGATGAGGCTGATCTGCTTCTCGATTTTGGCGGGATCGTCTGGCATCTTCTTCTTCTTCTTTCCATCTTCCGTCTCTTCGTCCGGTTGTTCCGGGATCTTTCCCTTCTGTCATCCAGTCAACGATGAGTCAACGATGGGTCAACGATGGGTCAACGATGTGATCACCTTCACGGCCTTCAGATGAGCTTGCAGCTTCTTCTTCTGCTCTTCCAAGTCTTTGATCACCGTGTCCAACTTGCCCATCTGTGCATCGTGTCCCTTCGCCACGCTCTTCTGATGGTTACACAATATGGCCACCTTCTCCATCAGCCTCATCCATCTACAACGCTCACCTCTCGATTGGCTCGGTTGTACATGATCATCTTCTCTTCCACGGACATGTCGTCTGTCATCTTCATGTTGGCCAGCTCCTTCTCTAACGTAATCGATGCGTTGTACGTTCTGAACACCTTGGCGGTCAACCCTTCCATCATGCCCTTCAGATGGGCGTTGACGTAGTTGGTCTATGAATAGAACGTCAGCTTGACGCTAAAAATAGAACGGCTCACGCTGAGTTGGTCGAAGAGCTCGTCCGAGGGCTCCTTGCCCTTCTGAAACTGTTTCAAATTCTTGAATACCTGCTTGTCCACTTTGACCACGTTGTAGTACCTACCCCCGTCAGCCTCCCCCTCGATCTACAACTCGCCTCATCGAATCTTTTCCCAAGAAATCGAATTCTACGGTGGTGGGCTCCGTACACTTGATGTGTTCCACTCTGAGAGAACAACAACCCACGGTGTCGGCCGACTCATCATCTTTTTCGTTTCCCGCTCGAAGTGCCAGGTGGTCAATGATCCACAGGGCCGTCGCCCTCTGCTTGATCTTGTCGTCTTCGTCCTTCATCTCCTTCGTGTACGTCTCGCGAATCTCCTTGATGTGTTTCTACCTTCTTCAGTCCCATCCCTCACCTCTCCCTCACCTTCAGATTCTGCGCGGTGGAAAATTTCTTGATGTCGGATTTTCCTTTGACGCGGGAATTCGCACCGAGCCAGACGTACTTGATGGCTTCGGGCTTGATCGAATCTTTCCAAGTGGCCAACCAGCCGACGTTGTTGTTGTGAACGATGCCACCCCATTCGTGGCCTGAGATGGGACATTCGGGCACTTTGGCGCCTTCAGAGAGGTTGAGGGTGACATCTTCGGGCATGAGACGACGCTGGGGGAGGGTGAGGGGGTGATGACGTCAGATGACGTCACCTTGGGGATGCCGGCCTTCGGGTGGTCTCCGCGACCTAAAAATAGACCGGGGGGCTCGACGAGGTAGTTGCCCACCTGAGGGGGTGAGTTTCATCTACAACGAGGCGGTACCTTCTGCTTGTGGCCGTCCACGATGGCCCAGCCGTATTTCTTTGTGATCATCTCCTTCTCTAATTTCTCCTTGTCCTTCTCTTCTTTCGTTCTGGAGGGGTGAGAAGAAGGAAGATAGGAATGGATGACACCTGTTCTTCCTCTCTTCTTTCTTGTCCTTCAGATGCTTCTGAATGAGAGAGAAATCGCAGAGGTCGAATTTTGTGATCTTGTTGTTCTTGTCCTTCTCAGATAAAATGTCCTTGAACGCTTTGAAAAAGTTTTTCTTGAATTGAGGTTTCTACTCTCATCAGTCACGTGACTTCATGACGATGAGATCTGTTCATCACCTTCATGTGATCGGTTTCGAGGTATTGAGAGAAGTAAGTGGCCATTTCTTCAGCTTCCGCGGGTAATTTCACCGGTTTTCCGTCGTACATCAACTGCACTCCGTGTGGCTCGTAGGCGGGAGGAAACAAGACACCGTTGTGTTCCAACGAAGTCCACTTCACGGCTGAAACGCATCAGATCCTGCGCGTGAAATCGTCTCTGCTCACAGTCGTCTTCCTTGTCTGATTCTAACCACCACTTGTACTGCTCTTCTTCCTCTTCCTGTTTTCCTCTCTTCTTCTTCACTGGCGTCTCCGTGCCAGTCTCACCATCTTCCTTCTTCACGCTCCTCTTCTTTGGTGTGGACTCTTTGGCAGCCTTGACTGGTTCTTTCTTCGGTGTCTTTTTTGCTGCTTCTTTCTTGGGAGTGGGCTCGCTCTTCTTCTTCGCGGGGGTCTTCTTTGTGGGTGTCTTCTTTGTGGGTGTTTTCTTTGGTTCAGCCTGAAGGTGAAGATCAGCAGGAGGACATGAAGTATCCAATGGAGGGTAGATGAGACGAAGAAGTGGATGGAGGGTTCGAGGGGAATGGATGGAATGTGATCATACCTTCTTACGCTTGGCGATGGGCTTGTCGTCGTCCGAGTCTGAATCGGAGGAATCAGAGCTGGAAGAACTGGAAGAGTCAGAGCTGGAGGAGTCGGAGCTGTCAGAAGAAGAGGAGGATGAAGAATCTGAGGAGGACGAGCCGATACGTCTCTTGTTGTTTGTCTTCTTGGGCGCTGGCTTCTTCGCGGCTGATTGCATTCAATACACCGTGGTGATTATTGTATCACTCACGTGATTTGTCCTCTTGTCTCTTTCTTTTGGTTGTGGGCTTTTCTTCAGCCGCTGGCTTCGCGGCAGACGGTTCCTCTTTGATTTCGACTGCAGCTGAATCTGGCTGAGCGATCGTCTCTTCTTTCACCACTGGGATAGAGGCCTTATCGGTCTCCATCGGCATAGGTGTCTCCACTGTGCTCTCCATTGCCACGCTTCACAAATGACCTGTCCAAGATCTCTCAACTCTAAGGGTGGCAGACTGCCCTGCTAAAATCCTCATCTCTCTCTACAACACTTTTTTATATTTCAATTTACAATTAATATCTGCGAGTCCATATGTCGGCGTCTAGATTGAAGTTTGTCATCTGCCACAGCTCCTCATCGACTTCTTTCTTCACATCCAGCGTGGCAGAGCAGCTCCTCATCACGTCCGGATACATCTGTCCGTTCAATCGCACCGCGACGGTTGGCATCTGTGGTGGCTGATTGAAAGGATCGAACTCGGTCTCGATCTTTGGCAGCTTCCTCCCCGACGTGGCTAAGTACATCCTCTCTCTCGCTCCTTTCCGAGTGATGGCCGAACAGCCCTGCGGATCACACAGGTAGCGAGCCACAGTGACGATGAGAGACGTGAGGTCGCGATCTGGGAGGGTCTGTAAGGTGCTGAGACACACTGGGAGACGTGTCGGTCCCGTGCTGTATTCAACCATGCAGTACTGGCTGTTGTCCTTCAGATAAGACACCTGCCCAGTCAGCACGGAGACGATGCGAAGGTGATGCCTTACCTGCCTGCGCAGTTTCACGTCTTCCAGGGTGGCGTAATGATAGCGTCTCAGCAGATGATCGCCCACGACGACTTGACCTCTGGAAGGCTTCCAGAATAGTCCGTCGGTGTCGCTGCTGGGTATGTACTTCCCTTTATAGAGAAAACAAATAGGAAGAGGGGGCATTCTGCCGGAAGACTTGTCTGGGCAGCATGTTAGACTGACGCGTCGGATGATGCGCCATGTTTCTTCACCAAAGAGGATGGGTCGCTCTGTGGTGTAAGCGTCTTCGGGTGGCGAGTGAGTCGAAACCCAGCGTAAGATATGTTCTGTGAATTCAGTCCACTCTCTAGACTCCCAGCGCATGTGACCGGTGATCAAGAAAGACCTATACTGCTCTTGCGTGCTCAACATCTTTTCGAATGGTGTGTCCTCTGCACATCCTCTAGTCTACCTTCTATCTTCCTGGATACCGTAACTATGATGGATAGCCTCCATTGGTTGAAATCTCACGGACAATTTCCATGCGTTGCCGTTTCGCGGCCCTCCAACGTACCTGTACATATAACTGCTATGGTGATTCTGCCTTCCCCAGGGACATAAATCAAGGCAATGTAGAGAGCAATCAGCGAAGACGATCTTCTCTCCACGGTAGTTAACGTGTTCCCATAGATATATATCCAGCTTAAGGTACGTACAGCTGCGTTCCTTTTCACACGAGGTTGCAGACCTTCAGTGCCCTCTTCATGAAAATAAAAGGTTTGAAAGATGTCTAAATATACTTATATTGTCATGCTGACGACAAGGCAACGCGAGCTCCACCTTTGTACGTATAAAACCATACGTCTGATAATTTACAAGAGCTACCGGAGGATATAGGTGTATATGAATCTCTCCAACACGAACAGGTCACGTGACTCAAAGAATAAATTTGATAAAATTGAACGATTTATGTGTGGCACATTTCGACGGCTCACGTGACTGCAACGCCAACATCATCATACGCGCATAGAGCCATGGTGGGATGAAATATAAAGAATGTAGAGATCTGATGCAAGTGTGTCAGGACATTAGAAAGTTCTTTACGAATCCTGGAAAATCGACGGCGACAAAAAAAGAAGATCCTGCGTCTCCTGCAAAGAAAGTCAAGAAAGAAGAAGAAGATGAGGAAGAAGATGAGAATAAGAAAGTGAAGAAGGCACCTGTCAAGAGAGCGGCGAGCACAAAGAAGTCAGCTGCGCCAAAGAAGGCTGCTGCTCCAAAGAAGAGTGCAGCTGCGAAAAAGAAGGAAGTCAAGATTGAATCAGAATCATCGAGCGAAGATGTCTCCGAATCATCGTCTGAATCGTCCGAATCAGACGAGTCAGACAAATCATCCGGCCTCGATGAGAAGAAGGCACCTGCAAAGAAGAGCACTCCTCCGAGAGCTTTGAAGAGCTCCACAGCTGCCACGAAAAAAGAGCCCACACCAGGTGATCTCATCGATCGATCAAACATCTGACGCCACATCACAGAGAAGAAAGACAAACCTTCCAACATCGAGAAGTCCAAAACAAAGACATCCACAAAGAAAGATGATGTCAAGAGTGATCCTCCCAAAAAGGAGATCAAGCAGGAGGTCCCCCAAGATGAGCCGAAAGAAACAAAGAAGACGACTGGCAAGGCCAACGTGAAGAAGGAAGAGAAGGTAGAGAAGCCAACTCAAGCAAAGAAGCGCGGAAGAGAAGAGGAAGAATCATCATCTGGAACAGAAGGCATGAGCGATGACGAAGTGAAGGTGCGATCGGTAGACAGATGATGATGATGATTGACCGCGATGCATCAGATCGTGGAGAAGAACACACAACCTGCCAAGGCCCTGAAGAAAGAAGAACCAGAAGTGAAACCACCACCGACACAGACATCTCCGACCAAGAAAGGTAAGTCATATCATCATCATCATCATCATCATCATCATCATCATCATCACCCCTTCTCTATTTTCTGACGACTCACCCCTGTAGATATCGTCATACCTCCCAAGAAGAAATGGTACCCCGGCATGACACAAGACAGAGGACCTCCACCCATGAAAGGCCAGAAAGAGGTGACCTTCCCACGCCTTCTCCACGCCTTCTCCACGATTCATCTTCCCACAGATACCCGAGGGAAAGCCGTTCTGCCTCTTGGGAAAAGGTTTTCACATCACGGGCGTCCTCGATTCATTAGAGAGAGAAGAAGCGGCCGATCTCATTCAGCGATACGGCGGCACGTACTTCAAATCTCTCGCGGTCAAAGTCACACACGCCGTCGTTGGAGCTGACCCGGGGCCATCAAAAATGGAAAAGATCAAGGAGAACGACAAGATCACCGTCATCGATGAAGAAGGACTGTTCGATCTCATTCGAAAGGGCAAGGAGGGGAAGCCCAGCGTGAAGCAAGCGAAGCAGATCGCGGCCAAGTTACCGACTCCGGTGGAGAAGACCATCATACAGCCACTGAAGAAATCGGAGGCGAAGCAGGTGATGATGATCACATGGACATCGTGATGATCACATGGACATCATCGTGATCGTGTTTCTCATGACGATCAGATCTCTCACAACTCTACATCGACCATGTGGACGGAGAAATACAGACCTAAATCGGAATCCGATTTAGTGGCCAACCCAGCGCCCATCAAAGAACTGAACAATTGGCTGAGAAAGTGGAGGGAAGGAGAGAGACCGGAGAGAAGAGCTGCATTGCTCTCGGGTCCACCCGGTATCGGAAAGACATCTTCCGCTCTCGTCTTGTGTCGTCAGAACAAGTGAGTTCCTCATGCATCATCACATCATCACATCATCACATCATCATAATATAATCATCGTGATGATGCGATGAGTCTTCTCATCACTTTTGACACACTTACAGATTCGAACCCATCGAATTCAACGCGAGTGACACGAGGAGCAAATTGTCCGTTAAGAATCAGATCGGGCCGATGATCAACAACCAATCCATAGACCAAGCCGAGAGCGGCAGAAAGGCCTGTCTCATCATGGACGAGGTGATCTCATCGATCTACAACCTGCCACTCCATCGTCTACAACGAGCCAAATGTAATCCCTTCAGGTGGATGGTATGTCATCTGGTGATAGAGGAGGCATGGCAGAGCTCATCCAGTTGATACGTAAATCGAAAATTCCAATCATCTGCATCTGTAACGACCACTCTTCCCCCAAAGTCAAATCGCTGACCAACTACTGTCTGGATTTAAGGTTTAGAAGGCCCACAAGCAAGCAGATGCTGGGTCGGTTCAAGATGATCGCCGCAGCGGAAGGTATGACGTCTTACCCATCGTCGCGATATCGTCGATGACGTCACGATCCGTCACTGATGACGTCAGGCTTCACGGGTGATTCAACGACTTTGGAGAGAGTGTTAGATTCCGTACACGGTGACCTGAGACAAGCACTCAACATCCTCCAACTCTGGAGGTACAACTTTAAATTCGATTTCTGCGATTTTATTTCTCACTGTGGGCAGGACCAATTCTTCAGATCTGAACAAGGAAGGTCTCAGCAACGACCTTGGCAGCACGGGAAAGAACATCGATTTGGGCCCCTTCGACGTCCTCCCCCGCTTCTTCTCCCCCGCGGAAAAAATCGCAACCAAGATGGATCTCTTCTCCGTCGATTCTTCCCTCATTCCTCTCATGATCCACGAGAACTACCTCACGGCCTCCACCGGCCAGGCCAACGGCCTCCAATGCATCGAGAAAGCATCCGAAAGCATCTCATCATCAGACATCATCCAGAACATGATGTTCAGAGGTGGACACTGGGAGCTCTACAGCGCCCACGCCGCTCTCTCTTCGGTCGTCCCGGCTGGCATCATGAGAGGACCCCTCCGTGGTCGAATCGAATTTCCGGGGTGACGTGTGATGACGTCATCACACGTAATGACGAGAGTGAAGGTGGTTGGGCAAGAACTCTACCACGGGGAAGAACAAGAGGATACTGAGAGACATACACGAGCACATCAACATGACGGGGACATCCTCTAAAGAAGAGACGCTGCTGCATTACATCCCCACTCTGAAGACAGTGTTGACGAAACCACTATTGGATCGCGGTGCGGTGAGTGTAGAACGTCCGCGAGATATAGAGGCTGACGGGTGCGGATAGGAAGGAGCGGCAGAAGTTGTAGAGAGGATGAATGCTTACGATCTATCCAGGGAAGATTGGGAGAACATGATCGCAGTTTCGCAGATCGCAGATGCGAAGAATCTGTACTTGGAAATACCATCGAACGTCAAGGCCAGCTTCACGAGGCTCTACAACGCGGAAGGAACTGCGGTCAGGGTGAGCGGCAGCACGATGACGATGATGATGATGATGGACAGGTGGCGCCTCTTAAGAAGGGAACGGCTGCGGGTGGCGTGGCACAGTCCATCAATCCAGACGAAGAGAGAGAGGTGATGATGGTGATGATGAAGATCGTCACGTCTGATCGAGACGCAGACGGAGGCAGCCGCCGCGGACGATGAAGAAGAAGATGACGATGACATCAAGGCGGACAAGATGATTAAGGCGGGAAAGAAGGGAGGGAAGAAGGCCAGCACAAAGAAGGCAGCGGCGACAGCGAAGAAGGGAACAAAGAGGGCACCCGTAGAGAAGGAGACCAAAGAGAAGAAGCCGACAGCCAAGAGGGCGAGAACAAAGTGAAGAGAGATAAAGAGATGGAAGAGATGGAAGAGATGGAAGATGAGAATAGTTGAGGTGTGTAGATCTAAACCCTGTTCCATGGAGAACATTCGAAGACGTTGATTGTGGCGTCTGTATTTAGTATCCCCCTCTGTGTTCATGATGACGTTGACAAGCCCACGTAAGTTACTCTTTCTCTGATTTTTATTTTAAGGAAGAACATCAGATCGAAAGAAGACAAAAATCATGAGCGACACACGCCTGTATATCGGACGCCTTTCTTCACGCACCCGAGAGAGAGATTTAGACGATGAGTTCGGTCGATATGGCCGAATCTCTCGTCTGGATATGAAGAATGGCTTCGCCTTCATCGTGAGCTCCTTTCTCGTCGTTGACCTAACACTTTTCGAAGGAATTCAACGACCCCAGAGACGCCGACGAGGCCGTCCGTGATATGAACGGAAGATCCCTCGATGGACACAAAATCATCGTCGAGAGAGCGAAAGGAAGCGAGGGCCGTGGACCTCGCAGAGAAGACGAACCACCCGCCGGTCGTTGCTACAACTGCGGAAAATCCGGACACTGGGCCAGAGATTGCCCCGATTCTGATGGGAGGTTAGTCTATACCACGATGGAGTGGCTTCATTGTGTCTCTACGTTTGGTCTCGCTTCTGTGTATGGTGGATGATTGGCTTGCTTTGGCAAGGGGTCTCCTCTTTGGAAGTCGACCTCTAGAGTTTGTGTGTTCATCTCTGACCCTGGCCTACAGAGACCGATGCTTCAACTGTGGAACTCCTGGACATTTGGCTCGCGACTGCGGCGAGAGGTGACATTTATTTCATCTTCTTTACGAGTCGATCACTCACAACGCTCCACAGAGGAAGAAGAGGAGGCGCTGGAGGTGGCAGACACCATCCTTACGACAGAAGATCCAGATCTCCCCGCCGATCTCGATCTCCTCGCAGGTCCAGATCTCCCAGAAGAGGATCCAGGTAATCATCATTTCGAACCATGTCACATTTCACATTACCATTATCTTTTCTCACCTTCCATCAGATCTCCTCCCCGCCGTAACCGAAGCCGCTCTCCTCCCAGAAGAAGCAGATCACCCGTGAGAAGATCTCGATCTCCCATCAGGAGAAGCAGATCCCCCATCAGAAGCCCTAGAAGAGCTTCACCCGCCCCAGCCAACAAAGACGCTTCCCCTCAGAGGAGGTGAGTCCATCATGCAGATGCAGTGGAGAGTGACGTGTCTACAGATCACCTTCGCCAAGGAGGTCTGTGTCACCCACAAAGAAGAACACACCCCCTCCCCTGGAGGATTAAATGCAATAGAATAAACTTTAAGAATAAGCTCGCGACGAACTGACGAAAGGAGTGGAAGTGGTGTTGATCGTTTTATTTGTGACAAGTGAAAACCTTGTGGGATGATCGGTGAGATCATCAAACGTGTTCACCCTCTCATCCTCTTCAGACAGCCTCTCTTGCAATTCTCCATCTCAACCCATTCGTGTGAACTCACACCAACACAACCTGCCAACTCTAAACCCTTCGGGACTCCGAACAAAGAGACTTCTCGCCACGGCGAAACTCGGTATCTCCTTCCTACATGACTTTACGGTAAGCTCTACGTTATCTACCGTAAACAGTTGCGATAAGTCCACCCTAATCCGAGGCTCGGACGATGGGGCACGCAATGCGAGAATTCCGAAGCTTGTCAGATTCAAATGAAATTTCGTATGCCTGGGGGACCCCACACCTCAGTCTTCTCACGCTGAAACGCAGCCAACCACCTATACGCTAACGATACGATACGAATTATACGATAATATTAGAAAGATATGTCAAGAGAGAGAGATAGTAGAGAGATCGATGAGGTATGGGAGTGTTTGAAAATGAGAGAGTGATTGGAATGCAGACGTCCATCGACATGAATGATATCCGAAGGAGGGCGGGGAGGAAACCTGACCAACCCGAGGTCATCGAGCCAGGTGAAGTGTTCATCTCATGGATGTCTTCTAATCATGCATATAGGTACGGCCGACACCAGTGCCCTGGCCGAAACAGGAGGCGAGATGAAGTATGAAATCAAATCCATCGCCCTCCCCCCCGATGAAGATGACAATGAAGCTCGACGTATGATGTCTCGTATGGAGGTGACATCTCAACCTTCCTCCACCCTCTCATCCTCTTTAGGGTCCAGATCTTCCCATGGTCCTTGAGTTCAAGAACATCGAGTACACCGTCACATTGAACATCCCGAAGCCTCTTAAGGAAGGCAAGAAGGAGGGAGTCCTCAGTAAAGTCAGAAAGAACACCATAGGTGGTCCCACCGTCGAACTTAACAAGAAGATCTTACACGGTGTCACGGGTAGAATCGCTCCCGGCCAGTTCCTCGCCATCATGGGTCCAACCGGATGGTGAGATCATGATCTAGACACACACGTTCTCTCATGTCTCAATCATCTCACATCTCATCGACTCCATCGTCTAACACGTCTCAGTGGTAAGACGACCCTGTTGGGCATTCTCGCCGGAAGAACAAAGAAGGGCGTCACGGGAGATATATTAGTCAACGGAAAGCCTCCAGGAAGAGATTACAAGAGAAGAGTCGCTTACGTCCTCCAAGATGACGTCATGTTCGCTCACTTGACCGTAGAACAGACTCTCATGTATACCGCGAGGTGATGAACACACCGCGATGACGATCTGTCCGCATGATGTTGACTCGTTGTAGATTGAGACTCCCCGGAAATTTCTCCCTCGAGGAGAAGAAGAGACGCGTGGACCAATTGATCGACGTTCTCAATTTAAACCGAGCGAGGAACACCATCATCGGTGGTCCCTTCATGAGAGGTGTCTCCGGTGGAGAGAGAAAGAGAGTCAACATCGGGCTGGAGCTTCTCACCAACCCCAGCATCGTTCTATTGGATGAGCCCACGTCCGGTCTCGTAAGTCACCTTCATCATGATCGTCATCGATCGACACGATCGCCATTACCATCATCACATCATCACATCATTACATCACCATCATCACATCTCGTCTACTTCCTCTTTCATCCAACACACCCCTCACTCCAACAACAGGACACCAGTACCGCCATCAACCTCGTCAAGGTTCTAAAGGGAATGACTGACATCGGCCTCACCGTGATATCTACCATCCATCAGCCTTCAGCTCAGATGTTCTCCCTCTTTGACAAATTACTTCTCATGGTAGATGGTAGTCCAATCTACTACGGAGCCGCCGCACGCAGCGTGCCTTACTTTGGCTCGCTCGGCCTGGAGATTGGCAATTTCTTCAATCCCGCCGACTTCATCATGAACATGATCTTGCAGGAGGAGATCAGAAAGAAGGGAGACGTGAAGAAACAGCTCATCACAGCCTTCGCAGAGAGGTGGGAATTCATCCATGATGATGATCATGATCGTGATGATGATCAATACGATCATGATGACTGATTCGCTTCCAGATTCAATCAGAAACAACTACAAGGACTGCAAGACCCCGAAGACATCAAGGAAGAAGAGATGACCGCCAGCGTCCTCCAGCAAGTACAAAAAGACGAAGCCAATCACGTCGTACGACCCAAATACCCCATCAGCTGGCCACACCAATTCGCCGTACTCTTCCAGAGGGCTTTCATTCAGGCCCAGGGAACGTACGTCAGTCTCCTCAACGTCGCACAGGTGGATTTAGGGTTTAGTGAGATGAGACTGACGCGTTGTAGATGGTTGTCATCGCCATTCTCGTTGGATGTTTCTGGTTCCACTTGCCCGCGACGGCTTCGAGGGTGACGGATCGATCGGGAGCTCTCTTCTTCGTGGGACTCTTTGCTGGTGGTTTCTACCCCCTGTGAGAATTTATTCTATTTTATTTCATTTTCTTCTACGATAATACGAGAACATTGATTCTATTTTATTTCATCTCTCCTATCATTGAAATAAGATAAGAGATAAAATAGAAAATAAAATCGTTATCAATCTTTTTATTCACATTTCTCAGCTTCCAAGCTCTCTTCAATTTCCCGCCAGAACGAGCCGTTCTCCTTCGCGAGAGAGCAGAAGGTTCATACTACCTCTCAGCTTACTACATGGCCAAGGTAGTATCAGAGCTACCCTTCATCTTCTTCTATCCCATCCTCTTTGTCTGCATCAGCTACTTCATGATCCAACTGCGTCTGTCGGTCGGCCACTTTTTCATCTTCTTGGGATTGACTTGTGCCATCTGTCTCGTCAGCTCTGCTTTGGGTGAGATCGTTAGAGGATGTTGGACTTGTCGCTGAATCGATGAAAGGTCTCGTCATCTCTTGTCTCATCCCCGACATGAAGAAGGCAAACGTCTTTGCATCCATCGCCATGTTGACAACGACACTCATCGCCGGTTTCTACATTCGAGTGGAGAACATCAGATGGTTCGTCCAGTGGATGAAATTCTTGTCTTTTATCAAATACGGTTTCGATGTGAGTCATCATCGAGATGAGATCTTGAGATCTGATGATGTTGGCAGGCTTACATCATCAACGAATTCCAAGGGAGAGTCTTTCCTGCGGACGGGCCGAGTAATTTGGGAGTCCCGTCTGTGGACGTCCAAGGCCAGCAGGTCATAGACAGTTTCGGCGTCATCATCGGCTACATCTGGATCAACGTCTTAGTCGTTCTCGGTTTCTGTCTCGTGTTCCACGTCGTTGCCTTCTTTGGATTGAAGATCATCTACAAGCCCAGGGGATAAAGACGAAGGATTTATTTCATTTTATTGTTTCGTGGGGTGGATCAGATGAGGCGGCAGGACCACGAGGGGGCTTCACCTCTATATTGAACGGACATGGTGTCCCCCGTCTCGAGGTGAAACTGTCCACCGGATGATGAGAAGGTGACGCCGTTGATGGTGATGGAATCTAATGTGGGCCCGCCGACTAAAACTTGCAATTTGGAGGGAAGAGAGTGAGTGAAGGTATGGCCTGATTCTGGAACGTGTCTCATGTGAGGTGCAAGTTCTGCATCATCTTCCACGATGCGATCTGTCCCCGCTTTGACACCCTTGCTCTCAACGAGGCGGACGCTTTTGAGCTTGCCGCAGTACTTTGGAAGTCCCACTCCATAGTGTTCCTGATATCCCGTGTTGGGCACCATGAAGAGGTTGTTGTTCATGATGCTGGCGTCGGCGTTATCTACCACGAAGCAGTGTTGGACGATGTATGTTCCTGCGATGAAGACATTGTTTCCACCGTGAGATGATGCATCGATGACGACTCCATTGCCGACGACCTCCACATCGACCGATGAGAATGTGTTTGCGAAAGTGTAAGAGCCTGTGATGTGTATGCCGACGCCTCCACTGCTATAGCTGCCGGTGAAGGTCGTGAATTGGGCACAGGTCAACTTGAGAGACACGCCGAGGTAGTTTCCGTTGACAGAGGCCGAGATGATGGAGTTATAGACGCCATTGAGTTCGAGTGCGTTGGCGGTCTTGACTTTCATGTTCTGATTGATGGTGATGCCGTTAAGCCAGAATGTGTTGAATGCTGACTGACAACCGGAGTCTGGCCTTCCAAAAGAGACTAGAGATCCTGTGGACTGTCCACTGATGCCAAGATCACGGAACGTCCAATAGAATGCATCGTGAGTATCAGATGTGAAGAGCCATCCTGTTTGGTTTTTGGGGGTGCTGAAGACGATCTTGCTAGAACCAGCTCCATCTCCCTCGATGATGACTCCTGAGCGCTTGCCGAGGTCCCATTGTAACGATTGAAAGATGTGATAGGTGCCAGTTGGGATATATCCTCTGTCGCAGCGTCAGAGAGGTTAATGCCACGAGAATCACCTGCCCCCTGATTCGATGATCGCATCGAAGAGACTCTGGAATGCATCGTGATTGTCGAATGTGGGATCTGTCTTTGCGCCATAGTCGAGGACATTCTTCACGCCAGCATTTGTACTGGTGGTGCGATGGAATCTATCCGTGTCCAATGCGATGGACGCGCAGAAAAACAACAACAGACAGAAGCAGATCTGCATCGTGTCTTCGATGTGTCTGTGTTGAGGGTTGTGATGAGAGTTTCTTCTGTGTGTCACACTCTTCGCGAGATTGACATCATGCGAAAATTTGGTCCGACGATCGAACACGAACATCATTAGTGAAGATACTTCGTGGAGAACGAATGGATCATCTAGATGTGATCGAACTCCTGTGATGAAGTGCTCTAGAACATTGTCTTCACGTGTCATCACAACACACTTCTCATCACACACGTCTTTATGTCAACCGACCGACTTTGAAGGATCCGTCGGATACTTGTTCTGACAGAAAGTCATGATCCTCTTCACTGCCTGGATGTACTTCCTCTGCACTTCATCGTTCATGATGTGTGCCGTTTGATTTGAATGGATCTTCTCTCTCGCTGAACGCTCGTGAATACCCACCATCGTCACTCCCTGATGGTGGATGAGAAGAATAAAATAGAATAAAACAAGAAGAATCATATAAGATAAAACAAGAATAAATGAGAAGAATCAAATCGAATGAAACGCGAAGAATAAAATAGAATAAAATGAGATCGGGCTCACCATTGGCCAAGCTGCGTTACCGATGGCCATGCTGAGATAAGCATCGTGTGCTTTTACGTATTCACGATCGATGAGAAATTGTGCGATGGACCTCGTGTGCTTCTCAATGTCGGCATCTACTTCCTGATGTGTGTCATGCGTGAATGATGATGATGATGATGTCATGCGTGAGATGACGATGATGAGATCTCACCTTCTTCTTCAGCAGCCGGAAGAGTGGTTTGATGCTCTTTCTCGTCTGGATGTAGTTGGCCGTTTCGAGCTTACCGGAAGAGCTTCGACTGTGCACCTCTGACCTGTTCGTATTCAGTCTCTCGTTTGAATAAAAGTCGAGATGATGTCGATGGATGATGGATCGTGGATGATCGTGATCGATCAATGAGACGTGATGATGATCACCTCTCGTCCAATTGTTGCTTCCATTCGGCCAAAAAGCGTTTGAAAGTACCGACCGTGAAGCCTGATGATGTCATTCCACGTCACATCAACTCTCTCACCTTCTCGTGTCATCATCACGTTGTAATTCAACCCAGGTTCAGCAGATGGGCCCTCGGCGGGTGGACCTTCCACAGATTCTCCGTTGTTCTCTTCCTTCTTCACTTCCTCTTCTTTGTTCTCTTCCTTCTTCTTCTCCTCCTTTTTTTTCTCTGTCTTCTTCTTCTTCGATGACTTGTCTGCGTCTTCTAATTTCCTCAACATACGACCGATTTCGTCTTTCTGGCCGTGAATCTGATCTTGTGTCATGGTGATGGATGGTGATTGGATGATTGGAGATGGACGACATCACATTACCTCCTCTTCTGGAACACGATCTTCTATCTGTTGCCACCGATTGAACCTCTCCGTGTCGCTCTCTCCAAAGAAAGTCACCACCTGAAGAATCGATCAGATCCAATCGTATCATTTCGAATCACCTCTCCCACACTTCGAAGCTTCTTTATAACTTCTTCGGGAGGAATGTTGGGCTCGATTTGTGATGGTTTGGATTCGATGGGCTTGGAAGGCTCCGCCTTTCTCTTCCTCGATTCCATCTTTCCATCATTCAGAAAATGAACGCGTGACGTCCATACGAAATACCTCTTCACGCTCTTTGAGGACCTTCTCTTCTCTCTCTCTTTCGATATCTCCCTTTTTGACCCACCTCTTCGGTGCCTCGCCAGCTGATTTCACAGGAGTCGCCTGCTTCTGTTGTTGAATGATTCCATCGAGAAAAGACATTAGACACGATGAAAGTGAGGTTCGGGTTGATGTGATGTGATGTGTGAATATTTGAATTTCTTGAAAACAACGAGCTCGTTGAAATAGGTCACGTGCTAGGTTGATCAAAACAACAACCATCTTCTGATGGCCGCTGTCTTCGTCGCAAGAAAACTGCTGGCGGGTTCACGCACCATCAGCTCCTCCAATCATTTGAGGGTTAACGCATTCTCATCAAGATGGATTTCGCCTCACCGATCTTTTCACGGATCGGTGGACACCATGAACGTGAAGAGAGGGTTCACCACAAACAAACAGACTCGTCTGATGAATCACGATGGTGAATCATTTTGGACGAAGAGAGAAAACAGCACAGCAGGTGCGACGCCTGGCTCATCACAGAACCGCCACCCGAAGCCACCTAAAGGTGGAGTGACTTGGGAACCTCCTTCATCCTGAGCATTTTACAGAGGAAGATCTCTTCGATGTATCTGGATTATCTGAAGAGGGCGAAGCCAAACGTTTTCGTGAGTGGAATGCGACATCATCGCCCCATCTCACAAACATCATCATCAATACATAGACCGACATCACATTCCTACATACAGACTCATTTCTAAAAAAGGTTACATTACTGTCGTTCTCGTCGTATTATTGGTGGGCAGCTACATCTATCGAAGGAAGAAGAAGAAGGAATTAGAAGAGAGGGGCCTTCGACCTCCTCGCGAGCGAGGTTTGGCCTGGCTCGTGAGTTTAGAGAGGTCCACTAAAGTCATCTGGTGACATCTTTACGTTTCACATTGTGTTGACATCGCACGCAGGAACACCATCGCGGTCATCATGGATTACAAATACGGTCTAAAGAACCTCGAAGTGGGCACGGACGAGTATAAAAAGAAACAATCAGAGGTGATGCAGCATCATCATCGGCTGGACGCAGAATGACACGCTCTAGATTCACCAGCGGTCTTCTCAGAGGATGTTGAACCTCTGTAAGAGTCTGGGAGGATTTTATGTCAAAGTGGGACAGCTCATCGCTTCGTTCAACTTTGTTCTACCGAAAGAGTACACACAAACGCTCTCCGCTCTACAAGACAGGACACTGCACATGGACATGTTAGAGGTGAGATCATCTCATGATGGAGCTCATCCGATCAGGTCGTCAGGACTTTCGAACTCGAAATGGGGAAGAAGGTGAGATATTCGTCACGATTTTATTCTATTTTATTGTTTCACCTCCATCTCTGTATTCCATCTCATGACCTGATGGAGTCTTCAAGCTGCCGGAAGTTTTCTCTCAGTTCAATCCTAAGCCCATCGCTGCTGCCTCTATGGCTCAAGTGCACGAGGCTACTCTGCTGAACGGTACACGCGTGGCAGTCAAGGTGATCGTCTCAATCGTTCGTGCCGATCTACAACGCTCACCAGATGCAATTCAACGGGCTGGAAGAGGAAGCGTATTCGGACATCAAGACCTTGCAGTTGATCGTGAAGATGATCAAGTACGCTACAGAACAGGACTTCAACTGGATGATGCCTGAGGTCAAAAAGGCAGCGGCACAAGAACTGAGTGAGATGATCATGATCGTGATGATGATCGTGACTGATGATGATAGATTTTGTTAACGAGAGAGAAAACTCGGAGAGAATTGCGAGAAATTTCGGAGACGATCCTAGAATCCTGATCCCCAAGGTGAATCTCTCCCACCAAAATATAATTTTTAAATTTCAACCAGGTCTACCACGAATTATCCAACCGCCACATCTTGACCATGGAATTCATCGATGGAGTCAAGATCAACGACAAGAAGGGTCTCAAAAAATTGGGACTCGAACCAAATCAAGTGGGAGAATTGTTCACTCGCTTGCTCTGCGAGCAGATCTTCATCCATGGTTTCTTTCACAGCGATCCCCACCGTGAGTCCCAATTCATTTTCCCGCGCGCGGGAAAATCTAATTGATACAGCGGGTAACATTCTGATGAAACGCCACCCCGTCACTCGCCAGCCGGTTTTGGTTCTACTCGACCACGGACTGTGCAGAGAACTACCAGAGGATATTCGGTGAAATTCCATCGAAATTTCATCGTCGACACTGACGCACGCAGCTACAACTACTGCAAGTTGTGGAAATCTCTCATGGTACAAGATTGGAATGCCATGGGGGAGGCTGCCATGGGCTTGGGAGTCTCGAAAGACAACATCGACCTCTTTCAATTCTTCATCACGTTCAATCCGGGAGGGTGAGTCATCGATGATCATGACACGATCTCTCGTGACGATGAGACGCACCATGAGATCATGATGAGACATTTGAGTTCTAAAGGTGATGCAGTGCACACGGCATCAATCTGAAGCAGAGCGACGAGAAGCGAGAGCAGGTCAGAGCCCGAGTGAGGGCAGATCGTGGAATCATCAACGTCATGCTCAGCAATCTCGACAAGGACCTTCTATTGGTATTCCGCGTCCAGTGAGTCATCGTGATCACAAGCACGATCATGTCATTATCATCATCATCA
Organism: Planoprotostelium fungivorum; assembly: GCA_003024175.1. Classification (NCBI taxonomy): domain Eukaryota; phylum Evosea; class Variosea; order Cavosteliida; family Cavosteliaceae; genus Planoprotostelium; species Planoprotostelium fungivorum. The sequence continues at coordinate 26,744 of MDYQ01000209.1, read as the reverse complement.
TCATCATCATCATCATCTGCCACCATCACGACTCATGTATACACAGAGTCTACCTCAGATCACTTCTCGTAGACATCGGAGCCACGAATGTGAATCGATTCGCCCTTCTGGCTGAATACGGTGTCAAGGGCACCACGAGAGAAGGTGAACTCTTCTTCGCAACACTCACTCATCGTGCGGCAGATCAAGTCAAGTTTGATAGTTGGTTCCAAGCCTTGAGATATCGTTTCAGCATGTTTCTCCTGTGGCTGTGGCACAGACAACAACCCGCTGCGGAGAATCGAATTCCTCTGTAGAGGCTGAATAAAGGAGTCTGATTTCATTCATATCAATTTATACATCTGATACACTTTTCTCCTGAAGGCTACAAGCTTTTCAGTTGAACATGCGATTCAGCAGCCACTTGTGCCATTCCTCGTAAGGTACCTTCCACACCATCAGCATGAGACATCATCACGAGCTCTACCTGTTCCTTGATGGCCTGCTCGTACAAAGAGGTGAGGTCTCCGTTGTAGTGTCTGTCGCTCAATTGTGCGTTCAACTTGAGAGCAAGAGCACACGAGAAGAAGTACCTGAGTCGCTCAGCTTCACGTCATCATCATCATCATCTCACTTCTGCTTCAACTTGTAAACATTGTTCTCTGATCTCTCCAATAAGCTCTTGGAGATATCCTTATCTTCCTTGACTTCTTCCAGCGTGTGCTGCAGCTGCTGCATCTCCCTCTTCTGCTCGTTTTGGATGGACTCTGATGACTTGACTTTTTCCTCGAAGCCGTTCAATTTGTTGCTGTAGTCGGATAGCTGCTTTGCGATGAGATCTCTCTCCAACGCGGTGACATGATGCTGTCTACTCTTCTCCGCCAGTTCGGTGAGGATGGCCTAATGAGATCAGATGAGAGGATGGAAGGGAGAGCTACCTCTTTGGAAGTCTGCTGCAGGGACACTTGATCGGACAGGGTCTGCATCGAATGTGAGTCATGTGAAGAAGGAATGAGGGCGTCTGACCTTGTTTTGTTCGAGAAGACGAGCATTCTCCTCACGAATGAGCTCCATCTCCTTTGTCTTCGACTCGGACAGCTCTCTCAGAGTGATTAATTCCGTCTTTGTCTGAGTCAATTCCTCTTGGAACTTGAGGATGTCCTCGGCCCCTCCGAGATCGGGCAGCTCACTGATGTGAAGGTCAAATGCTGCTCTTTGATTATAATGGTCAAATGTACCTGGCCAACTTCTTTAGACGCTTGGCCTTCATGGTGCTGTTCCAATTGCTGTCGGAGGGTGTTGTCTCTTCAACGGCAGCCACAGCATTGGAATCTCTCTTCTGGTACTTGACAATACCTACAGAACGGTCACTCGCTGAACAGCTTTCAGAAGAGAGTTACCATTCACGGCGGGTTTGAGAAGGAAGGGAGATGATTGCTTCTCTTTCTGGGGGGACTCGTTCTCTTGATCTTGTTTATCCAATTTGATCGCTCCCAATTTGGAGGAGGGAGAGAAGATGCCTGGAATGACCGAAGTCCTAGATTATGTTCAGCCACTCTGAAAACATCAACGTGTCATCTCACTGTATGTTGAAGCCAGATTGGGGCTTGTTTCTGTTTCCTCCTAGAAGTAAATCCATGCTTCCACGATGCGGTCTGTTGTTCGAAATGCTTGAATTTTTAAAAAATTGGGGAAACCGCTTTTGGCGGGAAACAAAATTTTATTGTGAGGTCCATTCTTCTGTGAGAACTTTGCCCACAAACTGATCACAGACCACCGACATCTCTGACGCCACGGATGTGATGACTTGATTCAATATAAACTCGGTCAATCTGTCGCCCATTCAGCATGATACTTGTCATACTCTCCGTTCTCACGCATCAGCAAAGCCTAGACGCTGTCGAATGTCCGCTTCTTTCCGTTTGGCGCGATCGCGAGTAATGCTGTCATGTAACTCCATAATGTCATCATCGAACATCTGCTCGAATCAGACTCAAGCAGCATGATGCACTCTCCACACACCTCCTCATCACTCGGTGATGAATGAAGTTCCTCGTCGTGCGACGTTCGTGATGGAGGTGGCACCTGTGGTTCCTTTTTCTTTGGTTGTCTCGCTGTCTTCCACTGCTCCTCTGTCTCATGCAAACTCTGAGTGAGCATTTGGAGCTGCTTGTCTATCTCGTCGTATTCTTCGTGCTTCTTGTTCTTCATTTTCTCCTTCTCCTCTCGTGGTCGGCGTTTCTGCTGTTCAAACTTTCGGTCGTGGCTCTCAATTTGACTCCTGATCATCGTCATGTTGACGTCGCTGCGTCACCCTCACTTGTCGATGATGATCACACGGTCCCCTTTTTGAGTCTCTGGCTTCTTCTGACTCGAATGTGTCGCGTGTTGAAGTCCTGATCTTAACACTTCGATGTTGGATAGGTGCCGAACTGTGTCCTACGAGCTCATCAGCGTCTGTTCGTGTTCATCATCCACCGACCTTCAAGATGAGGTCCACGATCTCGTCGACCAACTGTGAGGAATTCGATCGCACTGCACTTCGATTCTGCTGCAGGAACTGCGAGGACATCTTACGAATCTCTTCGTCAGTCAACATTCTGGCCCGGTAGAGCTGATGGAAGGCAGAATCATTGGGCTGTGCACTCTCTTGTATCCGTTGATACATCTGTATGACTTCCTTTTCCGTATTGATGCCCGTCTCTGTCTTCTCCGTGGAGAGATATTGAGAAGATGTTCGTGGTAAGGTCTCGCTCGTTTGGGTCATCTCTGTAACTGAATCGTTCGGATTTGTCTGCGAATCTGCGTGGGAGATGAGGGGACGAATGTGTTGCTCTCTGATGAGAATCAGCGGTGAACGGGATGGTCCCTCGGTCTGTGTGTCTGTGGCTGTAGTCTTCTTTTCTCCTCTCTTCTCGTTGACTTCTTCTGTCTGGCTGTTCATCTCCGATCGAGATGTTGGATGATGCTCCTGGTGAATGGCCTGCTCAACCAATTCCTTCTCTCTTTCTATCTGTCGCCATCATTGAGTCTTTTCGAAGTGAAGAGTGAAAGTGTCACCTGCTGTTGTAGCGACAGAGCCTGTGCATCTCTCTCTTCTTCTTCCATCTTCTTTCGAAGTGATTCACTGTAAGCGATGTACGGCTTCGCCTCGTATATATCTTCTTCTTCCTTCTCGCGTTCAGTCTTGCTATCAAACCATCATCCACTTACCTCTTGAAATCCGTACCCTAACTCGTATCTCAGATGTCTCGGTATCGAACTCGCCCTGGTCGATTGCATTGGGGATCTCATCACAGAACGAACATAAGTAGGTTTCTCTTCCTTCTTAAAGTGATCAGGAGTGATCAGATGCATGCTCTCACTTGTGAAGCTTCTTTTCGTTTGTTCGTGGATGTTTGTCTCAGTCGATTGCCTGTGATGAGTTGGCCGATGTGAAAGAACCACAAAACTCACTCTCTCCTCTTCTTTCTTCGGTGTGCAGGACTCCTCGAGTGTCTTTTCTGTTGGACTCGTTCACCTTCTGTGATGGAGTCTTCTTGGCTTGTTTTGTTATCGTTGAAGATAGTACTGGCTTCCGTTGTTGAGATACTGGAGCCTGAGGCTCCAGATGATTTCTCTCGCTCAATCTGTCGCTAGCGTAATATGGAGCGTATGCAGATTGTGGATGTAAGTAATTAGGCCCAGCGGTGGAGTACACGGAAGATTTTGGCTCGTAATTCGGTTGAATTGGAGCGTAATCCGCTCGAGATGAAGCGTAATCAGGTCGAGATGGTGCGTGATTGGGTCGAGGCGGTACGTAGGATGGTTCTGGTGGGGCTTCCATCTTATCGAGTCCCATCTGTTGAGCCTTCTGCATCAGGAAGCTCTGAAGATTCAACGTCGACTCGTCCATGATGGGCGGTGCCGGTGTTGGTCTTGTTCGCGATGTTACATAGTCATCACGCATCAGATGATCATTTCCTATTCTCCGTCATTCATCTCGCATCGTGGTGATCATCGATCTGATTGAACTCACTGGTATTGAAAGTCTTCGTGGGCTGTACGGTTCTCGGTTGCTCCAAGTCCAATTCGAGCTGTGCACAATATTCTGCCAGTTGCTGTATGAGAATGGATAGTTCTCTCGAGAAGGACAGACCGCTGTGAGATGAATCTGGACTTCGTAAGACTGTCTGAGCGCTCCTGACGTATCTCTGTATGGCCGAGACGGCCTCTTGGTGCATCTTTCTGATGTATTCTAATTGTGCAACCTTTTCATGTCGGTGATGTGTGCGACGATGGAGGGATCACCTTCTGGGTGTAATTCAGTGGAACCTTCATCGGAGCTCGGAGGGATTCGAAGAGGGTTTCTATCTGTCGAGAGATTACGATGTGACATTGGCTTTCACATCACCTGCTCTTTGAATCGCAATAACGTCAATCTTTGATTCGACGTAGGGCTTGTCACCGCTTTGCTGACCATCCTCTTTCGAGGCTTTGTTTTCGACAACGGGACGACCTGACTGAACAAACCATTCTTATTTGAGAATTTGACATCATCATTCCAGCGTCTCGAAGCCATAGACACCTCAGATGAAGCATCCAGGAGGTTGATGATGAGGTTGTTTTTTTGGCGGGAATCAAAGTTGGGCGGAATACAACCCGCACATCACCTCCGATCACATCACATCACATCATGGGAAAAGAAAAGAGAAAAGCTCCGACGAAACCTCGTGTCAACAAAAGAGCCAGATTAGAAGGGATCAGTGGTAACGTCGTTGATCTCCTCGATGATGATGGTGATGGCAAATGTCAATTCTCAGACGATTGATGATAACAGAAAACGTCGTGGGAAAGCCACAGTATGATGTCAATCAACAGTTGCTTGCTGCTCTCTCCAAATTCAATCATCACGGATCTATTCCGAAGAGTCAACCAGCAGAGTCCACGAAAGAAGAAGTGTCTGAAGAAGAAGACGATGATGAAGATCAATCAGGTTGACACGATGATCATCCAAGTCGATTGACATTTCATGATCAGGTGTTCCATTCTCAACTCTAAAGGGAGTAGACCCATCCATCTTATCAGCCATCCACAAAGTACTTCGATTCAAGAGGATGACTCCCATTCAATCAGAGACCATTCCACTGTCCATCCGGAAAAAAACCGACTGGTGATCTCGTCCCCTCTTCCTCCCCCTCACCTTCCTCACAGCCTCGCTCAAGCCAAGACGGGCACAGGAAAGACCCTCGCCTTTCTCATTCCATCCATCCAGAACATCATCCGATCTGACAATGACAATCCATCACACATCCGCGTCCTCATTCTCTCCCCAACGAGAGAGGTGACCCACCATCTCATCTTCCATCCCATTGATGTCATTCCGCAGCTGTCATTACAGATCGCGACCGAAGCGAGACAATTGGTATCCGAGAGGAATGACATCTTCGTTCAAACTGCCATCGGCGGTGCCAACATGACAGTCGAGAGAGACAACCTACTCAAGCGACCTTGTCAGATTCTCGTGGCCACACCTGGCCGATTGAAGGTCACCTCTCATCACGATCATCATCCAACGTTTCTCACGTGGAAGACAGGATCACTTGAATGACGAGAAGATCAAATCGAGACTGCAGGGAATTAACACGTTCGTCTTGGACGAAGCAGATCGACTGTTGGACACTGGGTTTTTACCTGCGATAAAGGAGATCCACTCTATGCTACCAAAGAGGGCAGATCATCCCAGGCAGAGTCTGTTGTTCTCGGCGACCGTGTCGAAAGAGGTGACCCATCCGTTCATCTTGTCATCGACATCATGTCATCGATCTTGATGAGATGATCTGAAAGAACGAATTATTATCCGATTTCATTTTGCGTCGTGCTGAACGATAAAAGGTGGAGGAGATTGCAAAGTTGGTCTTGTCCAAGGGTGAGGTGATGGAGTGAGAACGTTTCTGACGCGAAAAAGGACACAGGAGGGTCTCCACATTGGATCCGACTGAATCACTGACTCACGAAGAGACCGAGCAGTATCACATCACGGCCACGTTCAACGATCACAACGCAACTCTCTTGGCCCTACTCAAGAGAGAGTACGAATCATCCGATGGTGAGTGGATACACCGTCATGATGATGACCGATCGTCATCATCATCATGATCGTGATCATCATGAGAGTGTGACACCCGACTCAGGACAATTCAAGGCTGTTGTCTTCTTCAACACAGCCAGGGGAGCTGCATTAGCCTTCGAGATGTTCAAGAACATATCGGGTGAGTGAGAGAACAAGAGGAAGATGTTGAACGGAGACAGAGGCGGAAAAAGTGGCCGTACCCTTTTACGAATTGCACTCGAGATTGTCGCAGAATGCACGTACGACCGCCTCGGAAGCGTTTCGAACGATCGACAATGGGATATTGATCTGTTCTGATGTCATGGCGAGAGGAATGGACTTTCCTAACGTCACTCACGTTATCATGGTGATCACCATCATCATGATCTTCCGATCATCCGTCACCGTGATCACCAGATCATCATCGCGATCATCTCATTCTCAATTCGACCAGTTGGGCCAGCCTGTGTCAAAGGAGCAGTACATCCATCGAGTGGGAAGAACCGGTAGAGCAGGAAAGGCAGGAAGAGGCATCATCCTATTGGATCCCGTAGAACAACGATGGAGACAGTCTCTCATCAACCTGCCCATGTTGACTTACCCGGACGAAGAAGACATCAAGAAACAAGTGAGATCGCAACGTCATTTCATCTCTCACGCTTTCGTCAGGCGGCCAAGCTGAAGAAATTGTTGCACGCGGCGACGACAGCAGTGGCAGTGGAGAAGAGAGAGTCCGCTTACGTCTCTTGGCTGGGTTACTACCGTAACGTTCTCAACGTGAGTCGACGGTGGAGGTCGAGTCTGACGCCTTCTTAAGCTTCCCGTGGTTCAGATCGTAGGGTTGGCTAACGATTACGCGATCCAGTCTCTGTGCTTTCAATCTGCACCTCCCTACGTGAGTTACATCCATGTGAAAGGGTGATCGTTAAACGAAAGACAGCCGAGAGATGCGATACCGAAGGCCAAATTACAGTCGGTGGTTCATCTGTTGAACGTTGTGGACGGACCAGAACACCCAAAGACACAGAAGGTACAAGAGAAGAAGAAGGGAGATAAGAACAACCAAGCGAAGAAGAAGGGAGACAAGACGAAGAATAAGGGAGATAAGGGAAAGAAGAAGGTAGATAAGGGAAAGAAGAGAGCAGAGAAGAAGAAGAAATAGAAGATCTCGTTATTCGATGTTTAAATTCGGATTGCGCCGCGATAGAGCCTTGTTCCTCTCCCTCACACAGAAGTATACGGCGATTCCGATCAATATGGCCACTCCCACAAAGATACCCGCCGCAGCGTAAGGATTCCTCTTGATCCACGTGATGGCAATGTCCAACGCATTCAACGAAGAGCTGAACTCGAAGCCTGAACGCCGTCAGCTTACTTCTCAAAGAAGGAGCTCTTCCTCTCACCCTTGTTGAGGGAACACGATTTACCGGTGTTCGTGTCTACAAGGGAGACATCTATGGTTTGTTTGGGGATGCTGGTGAGTGAGTTGAAAAAGTCCAACGAGGCGATGGTGCAGACGTAGTTGGTAGTGTTGAGGTACTCGCAATTGGCGGGTGCCTTGATGGTTCCAGTCATGTTCGAAGTGAAATTTCCACCGTATATCTGTGATGACGTCACGATGACGTCACGATGATGCGTTGTGACGTACGTTAACGATGGTGCCTGGGCCACCGGAGGTGGGGCTGATGCTGGGCCACGATCCCGCCAGGGCTTGTTGTTGTACTGGACTCTGTGATAAGAGTTGAGGGTAGTTTGGATCCAAGGAAGAGCCTGTGTCACACAGAGTGTCGTCCGTGGGGCAGTTGATACTGCCTCCGTAGCCATCGGGTGATATCTTTCCTATTCATCGTCAGATTCAACGAACAGCAGAATATTCGACATGCTATATCCTGAAAGAATGGAAAGAGGAGAATCACAGAGAGATTTGAGCTTGATTATCGAACAGAGAGTCGAAAATGAATGGACGCACCCCCGATCGGACAATCGTAATAGACAGAACCCACGAGCACCTTGAGTTTGCCATAGATACACACCGATTGATAGCATCCAGGTTGTGTGTCAGCGGAGGATAAACTGTTCTGCAGCAGAGAGTTCATGTAACACCTGGAGTAGAATCCGTATCTGAATTTGTCAGTCACGTGACCTTCTAAACCCTAAATCCTCACTTGACGCCCCTCGTTCCCGTCACAGCTCCCGTGGTAACTGCACGAGTGAGTCACTCTACAACCAGCCAGTACTCACTTCCGTTCTGTAGAACGGTACAGTCACCCTTGTCGACGGGTACATAGTAGGGACAGTAGTCAGCGTACGGATCTCCGTACATACCATCTGCAAAGGCGGGATAATTGTAGCCGTCGGGTTTAGGGTTTACCGCTGTTCATCATCATCGAACGCTCGCGGACGTGTATCGGTGTGACGTATGAGGTACTCACGGGCTATGTAACAGCCTGACGTGGAAGTTCGATCGTAATTACAGCCGGCGGCAGATTTGGCACCGCAGAGGTAGAGAGTGGAGGGCCAGCTCTGTGTGCAATACTGCTGCACGAAAGAGCATCCCAATCCTACTCTCTTCAGTCTCACACATCGATCTTTCATACTTGAATTCGATCACATCACGATCACATCGATCACATCACGATGACATCACGATGACATCAATCTCACCCGCTCCCCACTGAAGAGCCCCCGCCAGTGAAAAATTGGACATGTACCTGTCGATTGAGTCGTCTCGTTGCAGACCGAACTCACCATCCAGAATCTTGAAAGAATGCCATGGTGAATCGACTGATGACGGGATGATCTTGTATGACACCCACCATGTACTCTGACATGACTGTACGCATTTCCCAATGGGAACCGTTCGTACCGATGGCGGGGAAATTTTCCAACTCGACTCCATCGATGGTGCTGCAGTTGTAATGGTCCTTGGCCTGTTGATCGTCAGTCGTGAGATTTCGCGTGGATTTGGGTGATGATTGTGTGACTCACCACTCGTAACACGAGGGGAGAGACGATCTTGTAGATGGGCCGCGTGACACCCGCTTGAGAAGTGGGAAATTGGAAGGTCTTGACAACCTTGAAAATAATTTAATATCGGCAGCAGCATCATCATCGTGATCATCATGGTAATCATCATGGTAATCATCATGGTAATCATCACACCTGATCGTAAGGTACGACGTTGTTGCTGGGGTTCGAAGCATCGTACCACGCATTCAATCGATTGAAACTGAAACCTAAGATGTGCGAACTCTCGTGAACGGCCGTGGAGACAACTTGTGCGTACGAGTATTTGCTTGTAGTGCTTGCCACTTGCACGGGGTTGAAATTGATGTAACCCACGGTCGATCTCCTAGTGGTTCTGACTCCTTCAGCTTCATCGCATGCGATTCCATCAGAAGATGACTCACCCATCAAACTGGCAGGCAGCAGCCTGAGCGATGATCTGATCGTTCGACACGGGTCGAGCGAAGACATAGACGAGGAGGTCGGTGTCAGGAATTGTTCCAGGGTTCAAGTTGACGGAGTTACATTGTGATGATCCGACGTTGAGAACCTGTGATTTGATTGATATGATTGATTGGGAGGTCGAAGTGAAGGAGTCACCGCCATCGGACGAACAGCATAGACTTGTTGAAGGACCGATTGTGCATTCGGTATGATACTGTTCTTCAGGGAGTTGTATTTGTCCGAGCTGACCACTTGATCTGATGTGCAAGGAGCACCCCCCACAGAGTCCGATGTACTCCAACAAGTGCGAGCTGTTGGCGTGAGACATTACGATGTGTATCACCATATCTCACTGTCTACTTTGGTGGAGGGATCAACATAAGTGAAGTCGAATTTGATTCTCATATTATTCCAACCAACTGGCCAAGATGGAGTCGATGTAATCGATGTGGTTGTGGCCCTATCATTCCATCAAAAACACGCGGGATGCTTTCATCACCTCTTTCTGGAATCTGTTGGAGGAATCGACTGCTCTTGCATTATGTAATTGTCTGGGTTCGCATAACCTTCATCTTCAACAAAGTCGCATAGTGGGGATTCTACGGCTATTGATACATAGAAGAATGAACACAGGACCAAAAGCAAGAAACCCCTTCGGTTCATCTGTGCCGGCCTTCTAAATTAGTAATCCCCAGGGCTTTCTCTGAACTCCGGGCCCAGTTTAAAATCTACCAAGTTGGACAAACAGCCCGAAGAGCTCTGGCGTGCTTATCTTTAAAGATAAGGAAGAGAAGTCGGCGTTGTGAAACGTACAGTCCAACCAGAGGACGTGACTGCAAATGGAAGCGATAATCCGATTTATTTGACGCATTCTACACAACACATCACGAGCGCATCATCATGACACAACACAAACAAGTGGAAGAGGTATTAGAGGAGTTGAATCGATTGCAGGAGCTGATCGAGAGTTATTTTGAAAAAATGTGAGTCGAGATGTGATGTTTCTATTCCGATTGTATCCTGAGACATTGCACAGAGAATCTGCTTTAGAACAAGGGTACAGTGTTTCTGATGTGCAAGGTGAGATGTTTCGAATGACCAACACGATCTAATGTCTTATAGAGGACAGCCGAAAGCTCCTGGCAGTCTGGGAGAAACTTTCTGAACAACTGAAGACGACAATGTTGAGCAATCTACCCATTATCACTTCGCAGAAAGCCGAATCACTGGATGAGCTGACGAGAAAATGTGTCGAGCAGACGAGACTCTCCTCCGCTGATCTGGACAAGAGAAAGAAGATGGCCGCATTCGCCCACAGTCGTCTCAGCGTCAACTAATGAATCGATTTTTGTACATCACCTCTTCCATTCTCTCACATCAGTGTCTCATGTTCTCCCATCTGCCACAACTCTCTCATCGTCCCACACTTGCATTCTTTTCCATCATGTCTCAAGTCCTTCCATCATCATCATGTTTATTCGCTCTTCGTTTCCTCGACTGTCTCGACTGTCTCGGCGGCGGCCTGTTTCCTTGCCCTTCTCTCCTTCTTGCTCTCCTTCTCCTTCTCTTCTTCCTTCTCTTCCTTCTTCTTCTTCTTTTTTTTCTTTCCACTGTCTGCACTGTCCCATTCATAGAGGGGCTGGAAGGTCTCCACGATGCCCACCTGCGATGATCAGCTGTCGGATGACAATGTCTTAAACATACGTCGGCGAACATCTGAGGGAAGATCCACAGACCATAGGGGTACATGATGCGTGTGACGGCCCAGATGACCAGTCTGACACCTTTAGAGGATGAGTATGAGGTGATGGCGTGATGATGATGGTGATCACCTCCCAAAGCGAAATACGCTCCGATCAATATGAGACCAGCGATGGACACGTACCTGTGCATGATGTCAGTTTTAGAGGATGGAGCTGCATCACCATGCGTAACCCTTCAATTGTTGAGGCCAAACGGGATACATGACTCCTTTTAGAAGGTGAGTTGAGAGGATGAGACATGTTAATGCACACCTGCCAAGATGGCCAATACGAGGGCGAAACCTCCGACGTAAGTCCACATCTGACTACCCTCATAGAACCACATGTAATATCCATCTTTGTTCATGGCAGATCCAAACTACACTCCATCAGATGATGGTCCATTGGTTACGGACACGATCTCACGTCGTCAGAAACGGCGAGAGCTTTGGGTGTCTTTGTCGTTGTTCGATAGACTTGCTTGTAAAAGTCGTGAGACAAGACATCGTTCAACACTTGAATGGCAGAAGCTTCATCGGTGACTGCTGGAACACCTTTGACCTGATCGAAAATGAACAAGGCAACTCTCGATTCGACTCTAATCTCACTTTGGCATACTCGGGCGACTGTAATGCCTTGATGGCTGCACGTCCTAAAGGGCGTTGGAATCGTATTCGCAATATTTCATGTGTGATAGATACCTTTGAAGTATTCGACCTTCTTTCCGGCCCACAAACCGATGTGAACTCTCATCTTCGATTTGGACTTGAGCCATTCTGTAACGGCAACCATGTCGGGAGGAGCTGAGGCTTGTCTCTGTGCGATGGCATCGAGGCGACTCTTCTTCATATGGTCACCACCATGTGGATGCTGATGGGACATGTTTGATCGCGATGAATACTGTGACACGCGTGTGTCTTTCGTTGTAGATTCAAACCTTAGACCCCATCCAAATTTGCACCAGCTTTGGCGCCAAACATAACCGTGCTCCACTTCACTTCGTCCTCTAAAATAGTGGACGAAGACGTGCATGTGTCTCTGTTCCTCATCGAGCTGAAAAAACCGTTGGAAAAAATATTAAATATGGATTGAATTTATTGTTCCCTGCTGCCGCATCATCGACCAGAAGTCTCGTCCACTGAACAGAAGCGAGTTTGGTAACACCACTACGCACGCAACAGACGATTATCTTGCAGTCTTTGGTGGTCTCCTCTCATACTTTTGCCTCTGAATGAGCTAACGGTGAGGTCACGATTGCGACAGCCGGGAAGCATAGAGTAAACGACGATAGTGATCTCAACGACCAGAATACCGATTGAGTAGAGAGAGTTACCGCATCGTTAGATAGAGGCGATGAGCGAAGATAGTGTGAAGGACGTACCTCGGGAGAGTTCTCCTTCACTCAACGAGAGCTCTGAGGGAGCCGGCGACAAGTCATCCGAAAAGGTTCAGCCATCTCGATTTATACGAACATCTGCATTGAACATGGAACAGAAGAGAACGAAAGAAGATGATGAAGGCGTGTCTCTCCCCGGTGAAGATGCAAAACCTCAACCGGATGCAGTTTCAACGGTTGCCGCATCTAATACAGAGGAGGAGTTGAAGGCCAGCCCTGAGACTCAGACATTACTGAAAGACAGCTCTGTGGATAAAACTGCAGACGCAGAGGACTCCACGGGGAGAGGGAGAAGAAATGTGATCACAAAAGGGACCATCACGGGCACGAGTAGCCCTTCTCTCTCCCCATCATCGAATAACATGTTGGTCCGTCAACGTTCAAACAGCAGCGGTACCAAGAAGGTATACCAACTCCACCATTGTCTAAGACGAACCATCGTCTCATCACCAACGCAGACTCAACTGTCTCCTCTGACCTCCATTTTGTTTCCTTCTCCCCTCCCGAATCAACACTCATCCACTTCTCACCTGAGAAGACGCAGCGAGAGGTGATCCCATCTCCTCCATCATGATCTCATACGAGACAGAATACTCGTGGATCATCACCATCGACAGAGTATCGTTGAACCTCCCAAGATCATGCGTGCATCTTCCATCTTGGAATTACCCCGTGTCATCCTACTCATCATCTTCTCCGAACTGTCCCTCAAAGACATTGCCAGGTGTTCGCAGGTGAGACATCCACCTCATCTTCCGAATTAAGAGAAGAAAGGTCTGCACTTATTTCCGCTTCATCTCCGATGATCGAAAGATCATGCTCTACGGCCGACCTAGAGGTGAAGTGTATCGAACTCGTCCGCGTCATCTGATTCTTCTCATCAGGAAGAACACCGAGAGAACAATTAAGATGGGTCTGCGAGCAAAGAGAAGAGAAGTGCAAGGTGTTGTCCATCTCCGTAGACATTTTCAACGAGGGAGAGACGCAGGCGGTGAATTTATTTCATTTTATTGTTTTTCATCTTCCCACAGGCCATCCAAGATCTCATCAACAGCTACATCCTGCAAGACACACCCTTTTCCATCTCCACTCTATTCAAGAGTCCAGAGGCCATGGCAAATATGGCACCGAAGAGGAAATTGGACTATCTGTTCGACAAGTGAGTTACGTTGTCGTGATTACACTCAACTTGAAATAGGGAGAATGCCAAAGTGTTAGAAGAATACGTCGGCAGTTACAATTACAAACGTTTGGATATCACGGATGGACTGAGGTGAGGTCACGTGACATAGATCTTTCACTGAGTGGAGGATAGGAAGATGCTCGAAGGCCTGGGGAACGTACCAGAAGGCAAGCTCCAACTCTTGATGGAGAGGTTCGGCCAGGCGTATCACAAGCAGAACGAACCTCTGCCTAATTATCCCTTCGCATCTGCCTGTGAGCTTTCTATCGTCACACGTCATCACACGTCATCCCACGTCATCCATCTACAACGACTGACGAAAATAGTCGCCGTGTCGAATTTCGCCCGACAGACTTATCTGATCGTGTTCAACGAAGACCACACGAGGAGATTCAATCTACCTGACAGAAGAAAATTCTTCGAAGCCGTGCGGGGCATCAACAACGGCAAGAGCCTCCCGGATCTATTTTTAGAATCCGTGTACTGTCGCGTCGTACATCTAAAATTAGACTACACTCATTTTCCCGGGGAGGATAACAATGGACCCAGCGTGGTGAAGACAGGGTGGATGAGTAAGAGCAGTGACAAGGAATTGTTCAAGTTGAAGAAGAAGAGATGGTTCATGCTGATCAATCGGTCTCTCTTCTATTACAGGAAACCGGGGGTGAGTGGCGCGTTGTAGATGGGGGAATGACGGGGTCAGGACGATAATTATCTGGGAAGGATCACTCTGTGTGACGTCTTTGTCGACAAAGTTCCCGCCAAAGGAAGGAAGAATTCGTTCAAGTTGGAATGGCCACAGTTCAAGGGCTTAGAGAAGGTGATCGTCACAACATCATGACACCCATCACATCATCGCATCATCATCATCACATCATCACAACAACATCAAAAGATCATCACACATCAGCTGACTCTTATAGAAACCTTCCCTTCAATTTTTGTTCGTCACCGATTCAGACGAAGAGTGCGATCAGTGGGTCAACGTCCTAAACGAGAACATCTTCTACTCCAACCACGAAGCCTTCCACATGCGACAGCACCTTCAGCAGACTCAATACGGTGTCCTCCACGCGGTAACAAACGCGATCGGCTCCAGTTTCAACACGGGAATGAACGCCATCGGAACCAGCTTCAATGCGATCGGCCAGGGCCTCAATGCATTGGGAAGTGGTATCACCGGTGTATTGAACCAAGGGCCGAACGGGTCACCCAGGCCGGAAAAATACCCCTCCGAATCGAGTATAGTTCTTCCGGTAGTTGAAGAGAAGAAGGAGATGACTACCTTCTCTCCACCGCCCAGCAGGAGGAGCAAACAGGGATCGATTGACTCAGAGAAGGACGTCAACACGGTGTGATATCGCGTGAGACATCTCACTGATAGGTCAGGTGTATGTGAGGAGAGCGAGTAAGGCCAGGTTGACCGTGGAGGGATTATTGTACAGTTGTAAGGTGAGCTGGATTTAGGGTTTAGCGAGTAGGCGTGACCGCGTCAGGTACAACCTTTACCCTATTTTGGAGTACCACTAGATGTAATAGTAGAGAGAGAGGGTAGTGAAGTGCCCGCTCTGGTTGAATTGGCCATCAAATACATAACCGACAAAGGTGAAGCGCAACATTTCTCTTCTTCAATCGATTCTTATTCGACGACAGCATTGAAAGAAGAGGGTATCCTTCGTCTATCTGGAAGTCTCGCGGAAGTCAATGCCATACGTTCCCAGATCGAGAGAGATGGTGAGATCGTGGAGGGATGACGTGTGATGACGTCATCAGGCATCATCAACTTCCACGGGCAGGATCCACACGTGGTGGCCAACGTTTTAAAAGCTTTCTTGAGAGAATTACCCGAGCCACTCATTCCAACCGAAATCAACAGCGGTATCATAGCCATACTCAGTGCGTAACGTACGTACACCCCTCCCTGACCTTCCCAGACTACGGTGAGGGTGCAGAAGTACTGGCCGAGATGAAGAACATCTTCGAGCTCTTGTCTCCCACTTCGATGAAGCTTCTCAAGCGTTTGATCGATTTCATGATGTTGGTGGCAGCTCAATCAGATCTGAACAAGATGAACACGTCCAACCTCATGATCGTCATGACGCCTGCACTCAAGATCGCCCCCGGTATCTTTTCTATTCCAATGTCGAATTACGACTACTTCTTCGGTTCGAACCAATCCCCGCCCAACACACGTGAGAGAAAGTACGGTGCGTAACCCCTGACCCGCTCCAGCCTCACCACCACCCTCGACGGCTCCATCTACAACGACCGAAAATACGACCGAAACGAAGGCGGCGGTGGTACACGATGTGCACCCGAGCGAATCGGCGAGGAGAAGACAGCGAGATTTCATTGGAAATCGAAGGGGACTGAAACCCAGGGCACCATCAAAGATGAAGATGGATCTGAAAGTCGTGCCATCTACACCGGGAGAGAAGGAGGATGTCACGGTGAGATGATCATGATCATGATGATGATGGACTGTCTCTGACTGGGCACAGAAGCTGAAACAATCTGCGATCATGGAACAAGAGCTGCAGGAAGAAGAGGCGGAAGAAGATCAGAAGGCCATCGAAGAGGGAGGGATGTCAGACAGTGAGCTCATGAATGAGGGAGGAGAGGAAGAGAAGAAGAAGGAGGAAGAGAAGAAGAAGGAGGAAGAGAAGAAAGAGGGAGACAAGGCCAAGTGAGAGACAGAAGAGATGGATCGACACGAAGAGCAGAGCTTTCCGCTCGTTTCACTGCAGGCTGTTTGTTGAATAAATGTTCCCGTCGATCTTTATTTTTCACACGCTGCAACAAAGCTTCTCCTCCTCACTCGGTCTCTCATCTTCTTGTCCTTGAATTTAAGATATGTTGAAGATATCGTGTAGACATCCATTCGCGTACACACGCGAAGGCGACAACCCACGCGCCACCTTTATCTCGTGGTATGGCAGCAGTTTGAAAGCTAAATGCCATAGGACAGAGAAGTGGGCCCCCTGATTTTGGAAGCCAGGAGAGGGGAGAGATGAAGGGAGCTCACACGAGGTTCAGCATCGGATTCCTCCTCTTATCGTTGGCCCTAGTGATACAAGCTCAGACGACCCTTGAGATTCAAAAGCAAGCGCTAGTCGATTTGTATCATTCTACCAATGGTGAATGGCAACTCGAATCACTCATGCCGACCATCACAGGAAACAACTGGATGAACAATGAAAATTGGCTGGTTGACGCGAGCGATGGATTCTGTAGCTGGAACGGTATTTCATGCAATCCAGACCTCACTATCTTCTCCCTGGATATGGTAATCACAATAGACGATGATTCATCTGTATGGAATTGATCCCTGGCAGACGGGGAAAGGACTCGATGGAACATTACCCGACAGCATTGAAGGTTTAAGTACCCTTCAATATCTCCATCTCGACGGCAATCCCCTCTTTGTCGGACCCCTCCCTGCATCTGCAGCCAACCTGACTCAACTGGTCCAGCTGACAATTACAGACACTCGGAGTCTGTCTGGACCTTTACCTTCAATGAGAAGGTGGAAACAATTCAATACCTTGAACGTCCAAGTGGGATGCTCTATCGCTAATCCTCTGACCATTCAATCAGAGAACTGCATTATCTGGATCATTCCCCACCGATCTATGTTCTCTTCCCCTGAAGATGATCATTATGGATTTCAGCCAATTCAGTGGATCTATTCCATCTTGCATCGGTAATCTGACACAAGTGTGTGCTCGATCTATCCTCATTCTCATCCGCTTCAGTTGGAAACATTCAGCGTGCAGGTTAACCAATTCAGTGGCACCATCCCTCACTCCGTGTGTAACCTGGTGAATTTGACTGTGTATAATCTGTAAGAATCTCCACCATCACATCACAATGATGATCCAGTACAGCGCCAACAACTTATTTGGAGGAGAGATTCCATCTTGCATCGGCAACCTACAACTTTTGAGGAGCCTCTACCTTCATCAGAACCGACTGACTGGTGAGATATAGAGGATGAATTTCGGATTGTGTTGACGCCAGAAGGTGTCATACCGTCTTCCATTGGTTCTCTCACACAATTGGATACGGCTTATTTTTATCAAAATCAGCTCACTGGACCGATTCCACCCCTAGTCAACTGCACCCAATTGAAAAACTTTGAGGTAAGACACGATCATCATCCGATGCGACATCAAGCTGATAAAACACAAACAGGTATGGTCCAATCCAATCACCGGAGAGCTTCCCGACTTGACTCTCATCGTGAAGACGATGGATGCACTCCGCTTCGATGGTGATCATCCTCATCGTAATCATCTCGATGACTGATCCGTCACGGCAGACACTCGCATCTCTGGCATCGTTCCCAAATGGTCAAAAGAGATCAGAGTCTTCAACGCGGAGAATTCGTGGATCAGAGGTGGGCATCTACAACGGTCGATCGCAGCTCATCGCTGGCAGGTGTCGACGTGTCATCTAACGACACTTACAAGTGGGGTGATGGTGATTGTAAATTTCATAGAGATTGGATCCCTTGCCCTGTAGCTGACATCTTGATGACTCGGTGCAAGCAGGGCCCCTCAGATTGTTTGTCTCCTCCCTACATCTTCTACTTCAATCCATCCAATTTCACATACAGTGAGTCTCTTTCTTCTCATCATTTTGACGTCCATACCACGTTGTATTTACATCGTTGTAGATGTGCAGAAGATCTCCGTCATGAAATTTCCCGGCGCAACTCTGTCCCTGGCCCCCGGTATTTATCCGGGCTTCACCATGGATTCCCCTGACACCGATTTCACCTTCGTCTTCTCTCCTTACGTACAATTCAACGGAAGCATCTCGATCAAGGCGAAGACCTTCGTTCACAACGGCTCCTTCTCCATCTACAACGCAACCAGCACGGGTGATATCCTGACCATTACGGCTGGCTCCGTACAATTGAATTCTCTCACCGTATCGAATTGTAGATCACCTCGTGGTATCTATCTCAACGCAAGTACCGTCACCATGGAGTTCAGCGTCGTTGTAGATAACCATTTATCCTGTGAGGTCCACTCTCCTTCCTATCACTCATTTCACTTCAGCCGTACTTCAATTGGTATCGACGACAAAGTTTGTGATGACCAATAGTCGATTCGAATCTAACAGAGGAGACACCTGCATCTCTCTCTCTTCCTCCACTCTCGAACAATTCGACTTGATGTCTACCACCTTCTCTGGTCAGAAGAGTGGAATCTCTCTGTCTTCTACCACCATGTCCTCTCTCAACTTCCAAAGTGTAAAGGCCTACAACCACACAAACGGTGACATAATTTCCTCTTTCTTCTCACATCGATTCAGGTGCCATCATTATCAACGGTGGAATCGTAGGCCCCGTCAGCGTTGTAGACAGTGACATCTCCTACAACGGAATCACCGGTCTCATCGGTGGTGGTCTGTCCATCCACGCCAATTCAATCGGTACCCTGACTGTCCGATCTACAACAATGTCTGACAATTTTGGAGACAACGGAGGAAGCATCTACATTTCGAGCTCTTCTCCCAGTGGAGTGATTACGCGTTTCACCGCTTCTTCTTTTCATCGAAATACCGCGGCCAATGCAGGCGGTGCCGTCTTCATTCAGGGTCAGAACACAAGCATCTCCGCTGTCGACACGACATTTGTCGACAATGGAGCTACGGCAGGCTCCGGAGGCGTACTGTACGTACAGATGGAAGTCAGTACCTCACTGTCCTTCTTGCGCTGTGACCTCAGCCGGAACAAGGCAGCAAGTGGAGGAGCTATCTATGTATATTCTAGTTTGGGAACTTTGGAATCGATCGATCTACAACTGTCAAATCTGACGTACAATGTCGCTGGGAACGGTGGAGCCGTCAAACTGGACAGCTTCAGAGTGGGTCAGTGGATACTGAACGGAGCTTACGTGTCTCACAATCGCGCTACGCTGGGTGATGGTGGTGCCTTCTATGTACATACGAACGGTGAGATCGATCTCGAATTGATGAGATCTACGAGATATACTCATCCACTGGTAGCCATCACTAGTATCACCGTGAGCAATGTCTTATTTCAGAACAATTCAGGAATATCCGGAGGAAGTGTCAGAGTCGATTCGCAAGATGGTATCGAACACATGATCGTATCAGCCTCAAATTCCAGCGAAAATTCTGCATCTCGAGGAGGTTTCTTGGACATTTCTTCGTCTGGTCTAGTTAACCTCAACGTCATCTCTTCGCAATTCGATCGAAATTTCGCCACCTCCGGAGGTGTACTGTACGTCTCTGCCATCTCGGGTACCGTGAGCTGCCAGTCATCCAACTTCACCTTCAACAACGCTTCGGACGGAGGAGCACTTCACGTGAATGGATCGATGGATATCTCTATCTTCCAGGGCGCATTCATGTATAACGTAGCAACGGTGAGTCCATTCCATGTGCATCTTACAACAGGATATATAATCTTGAATCATTCATATTCTTGAGGATAAATATCATATGTTGAATACAACACATCGATCAAACCTTTGATAAGTCACATGATGAGGCTGACGAAATGCAGAGGGGAGGAGGACTGTACAGTAGAGCCATCAACACCTTGACCGTGAACAATGGCGCTAATTTCGAAGGCAACCGAGCCACCCAAGGCGGGGCCATCTTCTCTTCCACCTTCTCCTCGCACAGATCCATCACCATCTCCACTGCCTTCTTCGATTCAAACTCGGCAGACATCGGTGGTGCCCTCCTTGTGAGACGAATCGAAATCACCTCCCACATTGACCCTCCATCAGCTTTTGTCGGGTGACCACAGTATCATCTTACCATCGAAGAAGAGACAGAGTGAATACATAATGTCCCTCAATCGCGTCAGCTTCAAGAAGAATCAGGCGAGGGTGGGAGGAGCTCTCTGTTTCTACGGCCCCGCAGAGTTGTACGAGTCCATCTTCTCTGCCAACACTGCACAATACGGTGAGACATGATATCCTCGAGTATCCGTATCACGAATTGATCGTGACATCATGTGAATCTGAAGACATGACAGGATCTGCCATGGCTCTGATGAACAGTAGTCGAGTCAGCATCCGATCGAATGGTTACGATGGAAACAGCATCTATCTATCCAATGGCACTTACCTCGTAACCGATTCGAGTGAGTCAAAGTGTCACGAGGGAAACGTATTTACAGTATTTAAGGTGCTGGACTGAGCGTCACGTGTTCGAAGGGACAATTTTCACTGAAGAATGGTACCCTCTACTGTCCTCAAGACAATTCCACGACATCAGAAGCCATCAATAACGTCAACCCAGCTGCACCTTCTTCTCCGTCTCCTTTTGGTGAGATATAGAACGATTAGATGATCACTGAAGAGTGAAAGAAGGCAATTCCACACCAGGGTGGGTCATAGCGGTATCGGTCGTCGTCTCTGTCATTGCAGTCACGCTGATCGTGGCTGCCATTGTCTTTGTCATATCGAGGCGAAGGAAGAGGCGAGAGACACCGCAACGTGAGAGCATCGCGTTGGAGCTACCGAATCTGGCGGGAAACAACATCATCTATTACAAGGACCTAGAGAAGATGGTGAACCTCTTCCTCTGTCTCGCAGTGTTGCTGAACGATGTACAGTCTCAAGTAGGCAAGGGTGCGTTCGGTGTCGTCTATCGAGTGAGTACATCGTAGAATGTCATCAGACTCAATGGTAGGACAGGCCGATTGGAGAGAGATTCAAGTCGCAGTGAAACAACTTTTAGACATGCAGCACGTCGAACAAGATCAATTGGACGAATTTACACACGAAGTCGCCCTCCTACAGGGCATCAAGCACCATCCGGTGAGTCCTCTCCTTCCCTTCCAAATTAATGCTCCAGTAGAACTTGGTCATGTTCATCGGTATATCGGTCACCCCAGATCCCATCTCCCTCGTTACAGAATTCTGCTCGGGCGGAAACCTCTTACACTTTCTCATCGATAACAAGGTGAGGAAGCGGATGATATGTGGAAGCTGAAGAAAAATAGAAGGACATCACGATGGAGATGAAGCACGGTTTCATATTGGGAATCGCATCGGGTATGTTGCACCTCCACACGGAAAACATTGTGCACCGCGATTTGGCCGCGAGAAACGTGAGAAGATCAATCGTAGACTTTACAAAGATCACACGATGTACATCATGTTGATGATGATGATGGTGATGTGATGACGTTCTTCAGGTCCTCTTGTCGGCGAACCTTCAGCCAAAGATTTCAGATTTTGGACTCTCGAGAAAAATCGAGTCCGCCGACGACGCCCAGAAGACAAAGAGCACCGTGGGCCCTCTCAAATGGATGGCACCGGAAGGTGAGGAATCCACAATTTACGGTTCTGAATCGTCACTAGCCATCGTGAAGAGAGAATATTCGAGCAAATCAGACGTCTACTCTTTCGCCATGACACTGTGAGTTTCAATTCGAGACGATCCTCTGACGAGAGGAATAGATGGGAGATCTTGATGGATGGGTCAGAGTTGTACCCCGATCAATCTCCGGTGAACACTGCCATCGCGGTGACTACGTTAGGAGAGAGACCTCGAGTGTCCTCTGAACTGTCCTTGTTGTATCCTCGTCTGGTATCTATCATGAAGGGTGAGTCATCATCGATCGATCTTCGATCGATGATGATGCGATCGTTGAGTTGGATGATGAGGAATGACCTGAAATAGAATGTTGGAAGACAAAACCGGAAGATAGACCAACGTTCAAAACGATCTGTAGATGGTTGAAAGATCAGCAGCCTCATGCACAAACGGTATCTGAAGTGGATTTAGAGGACAAACCGAACATCTACACGTCTATCAATAGCTCTCAAATCTCCTGAGTGAATATAGAGAATGATCGGCTCGAATTTATTCTATGATTTGATACGTTTGTCTCGACATCTTCTCCTGTAGACGATGCTCAGCCCAAAATGAATATTTCTGAAGATGCCGAAGACCAATCGACAGACACGAAAATGAAACACAGCCCTCGCTCCACACAAAGAGAGGAGCACGATCATCATCCACAAATCGGAACATCTATATATTGAAGGTGTCCGATTCGATCAACATTAAGCACTCTTTTGACCTCCCCAGTTTTTCACAGAGAGATCAACCCCTTCCCGGGCATGAGAGTAGCATGCTAATGTTGCCTGTTCATTTGTTCGTTGCTATGTCTACCCACAGCGGCATCCTGGGACTCTTGGCATTATTCATCCCTCTCGCCTTCTTCTACGGTTGGGCCGAACACAGTGCTCCTTGGTTGTGGTTAATTTTAACCGTCTTCATCCAAGTGAGGAGCTAGACCATTCAATCACCTATACTGATTTGACCTCAGCTCAGAGGATTAGCTGATCTGGGAGCTGACGTTTACTTGTTGATAGAGGTGACAGAGTTAACCTATAATGATTGCTGAATGACTCCAGCTGATGGTCACCTCCAAGAAGCCCCGCATGTCGACATGCGGGGCTTCAACACTTCACGTTTGGTCCTCATCTCTTCCGTCTTTGGGCTATCATCTTCCTCTTCTTCCTGTGTATGGGAAGCAGGTCTGATGGAGGCAATGAGATTAAGAGTCTCAGCATCCCCGGTCTGATCATGGGCAAGGTGAGAACGAATGTGGCATGCCTTTTTACTTAAGGATGAACGCAGGCTTTCTACTTTTTCGTTCGATTGGGCTACTGATTTGGGTCTTTGTCAAGAAGATTTGTGGTTGAATGTCTTCGAGGGAAAAGTTAACTCTGCAGGTGCGATGAAGGACGATGAGACATCATGTCTGACGTTCGATCAGTGGAGTTATTTCTCCTCCTCGATGTCATCATAAGTAGTATTCCACTTGGTATCGTGGCAGCACTCGAGCTGAACGTAGAAGTGTACGCGCAGGGTGCAGGTCATGTCTTCTCTGAACACATGAAGAGGTGAGGAGAGTACGGCGAGTGAGCCCATTTTGTCAGGTATGAGACCGTCAAGTTCCATACAGTGAAATAAAATACAAATATCGAAAGATTCTATCTGTGGATTCGTTCAGAGGAAACGAAGGCACAAGGAGCTCGTGCCGATCGAATGCTACTGAAACCGTGGCTCACGATCGACATGAACTTTTCAGGTGCTGAGCTGATCGAACGCGGAAGACTTATCCTTCAATATTTAGAGTGAAGTCGACCCTATGATGACGGACGAGAGGATGTGTCCATCACCGATCACCACTGAAGGGGACACCAATCAGCCTTCATTTTCATTTATTTTCTGCTGACGAAACGTGAGGGGTGGCAGGTCGTCCTACCGGTAGGAAATTTGAGCGAATTTCGGAGTTTCGGGCTGCCAAACAAAAGACCGCCAGCATCGCATGAGAGGCATGCAGCTACAGCTCTACCACTTTTTGACGTGTATACTGGTGGTATGTTCAACGGTCGTATATGTATCACCGCCCGACCTTACAGATGGTGAGTTGATATCAGATCGGGAGTATGATTAGGCACAAAGACACAGATTGACTCTTTGAAGCGTTCCTGAACAATATCAACGCGACATCTCAGCTGATCTTAAATCTATCTGAGGGTCATTATCTAATCAACGACACATTCAACTACGTGGGGTCGAACACGAAAGACCTCGTCATCGTGGGCGTCGGACCCTCCACAATCATCATGGGAGGCAGTGAGTCGGCCATTCAAAAGTGTTTAACGAACACCCTATCAGATGCTATTCTCTACAAACTGGGCAACTTCAGCATCAACAATGTAACTCTCATCAGCACCGCCATTGGAGATGAAAACAGTCTCTTCTATCTACACGACACTTCCCTCTCACTGTCCAAGTGAGCCACATCATCATCTGAACCACCCCTGTTCATCAGCTTCAGCATTCACTTCACCGGAACACACTCCTGCACTCTTTATATCTACTGCCCAGAATTCTGCATTGTGGAGGGTAGTCAACTATACAGTAACAGCTCGATCACCTCATTTAACAAGGCGGAGATATTTACAGATTATCACGTGAGCACATCTTACATCATTGTCCACCATGATGACATCAATAGGTCAACGTGACGTTGAGCCAAGTGTACGGTACGCAGAACGGTACCTTTTTCCGCGCAACTTCCGCTGGCGACATCACCATCACTGACTCCAGCTCCTACAACAACGATAACATGGTGAGCTCATATTTATATCCTCTCCTCAGTTGTGGACAGAACTCTCGATATGGTGCTATCTTGTTGTCCCGTTGTGAGTATGGAATATTCACGATACAAAGTTGCAATTTTTCCGGCTCCAACTTCGCTGCCATTTCCTTCGAAGGAGGTAACGCCCACGGCGCTCCAATTGCCGCCATCATCTCCAATTCAAATTTTGAATCCATGTGGGGAGGTTTCAACGGCGTCATCTACATCAACGATCCCCTAGCCTTCTCTGCCACCATTCGAAACTCTCACTTTCACAACATCAACAAGTCATCCGTGGACGGAGTGAACCAATACTCCTGCATCATCTGTTACTTTGGGCAGAGGTCCAACCTACTGATCGAGAATTCTACTTTCACCAACAACACCGCAAACGGTGCGTCAGTTTCCATCCATCTTTTACATTTTTATTATCATTCATGTTGACACTCGTTTGCAGACGCTATTGTCAGCTCTTTCATCAACCCAAACACCGAATCGATTCGGTATTATCCCAATGCAACGTACAGGAATCTCATCATCAAAGATAATCACTCTCCCTTCGTCACTGAGACGATCGTGTTTGCCTCCACTCTCATGGAGAACGTTTCCATCACCTTCCCATCAGACTTGAAGACAGTACAATGTGAGAATATGAGATGGTGGAGCTGATCGTGGTAGGTGGAGCACTCAACGTCACACAGACGCTGTATAATTTTACGGCGGACTTACGCCTCACAAATGTCGACATAGAGAATGGGAAAACTGACGCTTGGTGTGTCGACGGTACGTACCGAGACGTAACCGCTCAGAACGTCACCATGGCCGTGGGAGACCAGGGAAGATTTCTCATTCCTCACCATCGTACACTTGAGGTAAGATGGATTCATCTCGGCCCATCTTTAAGGCCAAACAATATCGACATGAGCGACAGTTGATCACTGGTAATAATATTAAGATTGACTCTTGGCCCAGGTTTTGAATTGAATCCAACCCAACAGTAGACAACACTGGATTGTCACGAGAGGAAGATGAGGAAGAGGTTTGATTGGGGTTTGTCGCTCTCGAGGCCGAATTGATGGTATGGGAGGCGAAAAAGGGTGATCGGGTGAGACGATCGTGATGATGGTTTCAGAGTTGATGCTGATGATGACGTCGAACGAGATCAGCTGGCCTCAATTCCATTACATTCA
Source organism: Planoprotostelium fungivorum (assembly GCA_003024175.1). NCBI lineage: Eukaryota > Evosea > Variosea > Cavosteliida > Cavosteliaceae > Planoprotostelium > Planoprotostelium fungivorum. Next base: position 558 of record MDYQ01000209.1, on the reverse strand, counting down.
GGTAGAAGAAGATATAAACCCTGTGTTTATTTGAAACCCTCGATTGGTATACATTTGTCTTCGTTTAATACTGAATCAAATGATATAAATATTACGACTGGGACACAGACATCACTTCTAGACCCTCACCTTCTGACTCTTGGAATACTTGATTGGATTCATCCGAGAGATGTGTGACGTCGATGTGATCTTGGTAGGATCAGCCCCTCCGCAACACCATGAGAAGACATTTCGAAATTTTTTGACAGATTGGTCACAGATGGAAGAGCTGTTGCAACTTCTTTTGTTACAATAGAACCTGATCTGAGGGACAGGGAAGACCGAGTCATTGAGAGGTAACCTGAGTGGTATGCTGCCGTGTGAGCGCAAGCCACATCGACCACATACAAATTAAAGCCAGCTTTGCCGACCTTATTGTGTATCAAGCTGTGAAACTGAGTCGACTGGAGCGAACTCTGACCCTCTACAACGAAGTTGGTCCATGTGTTTACACATGGATAAATCTCTTAACACATGATCACACTCGATCGAATTTTTGTTTCGTACATCGAATAGTCT
>MDYQ01000208.1:0-48967 GCA_003024175.1 Planoprotostelium fungivorum | reverse complement strand
TGCGCTGTTCCCTTGATATTCCAAATGCCATTATTCTCTGTATGTCTGCGGTCGAATCCTGACACTTAGTACATAAAAGCTTGTAAAATACTTGGTAAAAGGGTGTAGGTAGAAAGCATGTTCTTAGCAGATGACAGCAGAAACACAACACTCAAGGCCCACCCACATGCCCCTGTTAGCCCTGCCACTATGTGACAAGGCTACTATCATTTAGTATGCAGTGATTTCCACCCAGTCTGTATAAAGCATGCTCTGGGCACACAAAAGCTTACAAATGTTTTGCAGAAAATTTACAAACTGATCACAGGAAGCAAGCATTCAGTATGTTGAGTTGCTTGTGGCCAAGGTCTCTGGAAATTGAAGCAAGATCAGATCACTCATGAGGATCTCATGGCAGAAGCAGAGAAGGAGGGAATTCATTGATCTGAGTGTTTGCTCTGTTGCTGCCTAGTAAGATCATTAGCTTTTGTATATGATTCTGATCCAGAATTGATTGAAACTGCTCAATATCAGCTAACATCTTTTCAACAGCAGGGACTGACCTTTCCTGTCTGTTGTCTTACTTGCTCTGTTAAGACTGCTAAAATTAGGGAAGCCAATGAGCTCAATTATGTTATCTCTTGTTAAATAGTTGAGAAGCTTACTGACTGGCAACTCATCAAATGCTTTTGGTTCTGTCCTCTTGACTGGAAATGTCTTGACAAGAACATAGTCCATTTTGTTGCAGTTTATGATATAATCTAAAACATACAATCACCAGCTAAAATAATTATTTAATTTCATTTTAAAAAAATGAGATTCCTCTTAAATAAGGTGAAATGACTACATTGAAGAATGTGCCTGCCAAATCATACTATAAGCAAAAATATGATCAATACAAACAACTATTAGATACCAAGTTGAGACAAGATGTTTCTCAAGGTTTATATAGCAATGTGATTCAAGATTATCATACAGGTTGTACAAGAGGAGAACTCTGCACTAAATACAATCTAAGCTATTTAAATCTGAAAATTATTCTGAGAGATGAACATAGCCTCAAAATTCCTTCAGCTGATGTTGCTGATATTAAGTTAAGGCTTCAAAATAAAACCAACAACTAAAAAAGAAGTTATGGGTCTATATAAAATCAGCTAAGGGCATTAAATCACTTACTCTCTGAACAACCTACTGCTTCTGGAGTTGCCAATGATAGTATTTCCTGTGATACACCACTCCTGATCCTGCCTTAACCTGATAAAAGATAAACTTACCATCTATTTTAATCTTTTTTGTGACTGTATATACTTTACTGGACCAATTTGGTACTGTTGATTTTGTTTTTGCTAAAAGTTTCCTCTGTTGCCCAGGTGCAATGAATGGAGTGATATGTGCTTGTATTCTTACTTTGTCTCCTCTAGTATAATGTAGAGTTTCAGGAATGATTGGGTTATTTTTGTCATTCAAATATTTGTAATAATTATGTAACTGCACTATCAATAGCTTATGGAGTGATCTAGCTGCAAAATGGACATTTGCTGGCAATTTCCTGATAGTATAATGATAAGAATGGTTATAATTCTCTGTAATAAGCTCTAAGGCATCAATATACCTCTGTGTTCTGTATACTGAAAGATACTGAGCTATTTTGTTTGATATTCTTGTTGAATCTTTCTAAAATGCCCAAGGAGTGTATGGGAATGATGTCAACTGGTGTATTCCATGATCTTAACATTCTTGTTTCACTTCTTTTGCAATAAACTCTTTTCCATTGTCTGAAAGTAGAATTATTGGCTTATATTCTGTTCTGATATCATCAACTGTGAATTCCAACTTAAAGATATTATGTCTGCTGGCACTTCTGTATAATCCTTCAATATAATTTGATGTAGTAGAAGGATCTAGCCATATACTGAGGAGTTATTCAGTCAAATATTCTCCATAAATCACTTTTAATTTCTATATAAATAAATATAATATTACTAGTGCTGAATAAATTACATTTTTAAAAAAGATCATCAGTTATATATTACAACTGATCATGCCAACTGAAAGACAATTACTGGTACACTCTCTGGAATCCTTAGGTTATATTGGTGATCTAAGAAAAGAAAACAAAGTGACTTTGAGAAGCTTCTCAAGGAACATCAAAATGCATCTAAGCTTGGTTTTCAGTATGCTCAATGGGATCTGCAGACTTTACAGTAATATATGACCGTTTTCAGTATGCTCAATGGGATCTGCAGACTTTACAGTAATATATGACCAACAGAAATTAACAGCTATACAGAAAGATCAAGAAGGTATTTACAGCAATCAGGTTTTTACTCAGAATCAAACCTAAGACCACACTTCTAACAGCAGGTGTAGCTAGTCAATATGATTACACATTCTTACCAGACACATGGTTCTCTGAGTCAGTGTCAGCTGTGGCACAAATCTGCCAAAAACAAATGCTGTTCTACCTGTTGTACTAGAGTCCGATCCTTTTTACTGCAAGATTGAATTGAACTGTACATTAGTCAACATTGAGGATAGAACAACAATAGATAAAACATACTTGTTCTCTGCAGATCATGCCATCAAAAATCATCTGAAGGATTTCGTCAAGAAAGTAGAAGAAGTATAAAAAGAGATGTACAACTATCCACTTTTATCGACCAAAAATCGCACTTTATTGACAAATGTTTCTTGAACAGCAGAGAAATATCGAATTACAGTGATGCAGTTGTGGAAGGTGGTGGCTAAGAGGCAGGGTTTATACGCAACATTGGGCTAAATCGCTTTCATCAATGCAGCTAAATCGATTTAGCCTTACTAACAACTATGGGATCAAACTGTGACCATAAGCGCATAGTGTATGAATCAACTGATTCCTCTGGGGAGCAATATCGCTTGAGCACTCCCAGTATCAGCTGCTGTTTCGCTTTTTGTAAAAATCATCACCAAGAATACCAAAAAACTTTTCAAAAATCAATCCAACAGCACATAGAGTACTTCTGGATCATAGTGCATCGAGACTAAAATGCGTTTCAAAAAATGTTGCGTATAATTCCTGCCTCATTTTGAATATCTACATCTTCATCTGTAACATCCCCTGAGTTCTCTGCAGCTTGCAGAATTCTTCTCCTGATTCTGTTCCTGGCATCTGGACCATTCTGTTTCTTCACTAATCTGCTGATAGTGCTGAGATACTTTGTTTCCGCTGATATCTCGTCAAAATAATCTTCGAAATCTGCAGGGTCTCTATTCACATACTCTCTGATACCCTTAGGTAAATGTTGAATCTTCATTCCTCTCAGGACTGCTGCTCTGTTTGTATGTCCTGCATTTAACTCTTTCTCATATGCTGAGTTTCTCAATCCACTATATGGTACAATCTTATACTGTTCATATTTGGCTTAGGTTTGTTCATCAACCAGCTTACCTGCTTACTCTGTTGCTGCTTAGTGAGGTCATTAGCCTTGGAGCTCAGAGGACCACTTGGGTAAATCTTGAGAAAAATGCAACAGAATCTTAACTTTATGCAGTACGCTGTTTTTTGGAAGCACTGGAGGATTCTGAATGGCTAGAGGAGAAGAGGCTGCTAGGATATATTTTGACACCAGAGGCCTTGTCTGAAAGTTTCCAGAAGTCATCAAAATTGAGACGGTTTCTGCGAGATGGGTCTGTCCAATATTCAGGCCAAAGATGAAGCGCATCATTAACAGCATTCCGGCTCTTGAAATTCATCAGGCGACGAAATGGTGGTTCAACACCCAAGGGCACGTGAAGAGGCTGCCTGTCCATATCCTTGAATCTGTACTAATGAGACAAAACTACCACATGTGTGACTTAATCTTGAACTCTTTAGATAATATTACTATAAGACTTACTTAATATTGGGTGAAGGCTCCACAAGCTCTTCCAGCAATGTGGGATCAAGGACAACCATAAAATAAACAGGTGGAGTGGCAAGTGAATTGTAGATGAATGCAACTCGATCATATGTCCATGCATCCTCTATGCCCTTTGCAACCAGAATTCCATTCCTCTCGCTATCTATGCTATCTATAGGTAGACCAAAATCATGGGGTAGATTCAAACCATTGGTAGAGCGGTCCCACAAGTGAGCCGCAATCACCTATATTAAGGAATTATTACAGGATTGTTCAGTAGATCTCACCTTATTACCAGGGAATGACTGATTAAGCATCATACAGGTGATATTACCAGGGTTATTTAGATCAGCACGTTGATAATATTGAATTAATTTGTTCTTCCAGTCCTTTTGTGATAGATTGTCTCTCCGTTTTCCTGACACTGATTTCTGTAACCGCTCTCTTCTGGACTGTGTTGCTTCTTCATAAGCAGCTTTACTAATCCTCATCAATTCCTNGGTCTGTCCAATATTCAGGCCAAAGATGAAGCGCATCATTAACAGCATTCCGGCTCTTGAAATTCATCAGGCGACGAAATGGTGGTTCAATGCCCAAGGGCATGTGAAGAGGCTGCCCGTCCATATCCTTGAATCTGTACTAATGAGACAAAACTACCACATGGACTTAATCTCAAACTCTTTAGATAATATTACTATAAGACTTACTTAATATTGGGTGAAGGCTCCACAAGCTCTTCCAGCAATGTGGGATCAAGGACAACCATAAAATAAACAGGTGGAGTGGCAAGTGAATTGTAGATGAATGCAATTCGATCATATGTCCATGCATCCTCTATGCCCTTTGCAACCAGAATTCCATTCCTCTCGCTATCTATGGTATCTATAGGTAGACCAAAATCATGGGGTGGATCCAAACCATTGGTAGAGCGGTCCCACAAGTGAGCCGCAATCACCTATATTAAGGAATTATTACAGGATTGTTCAGTAGATCTCACCTTATGACCAGGGAATGACTGATTAAGCATCATACAGGTGATATTGCCAGGGTTATTTAGATCAGCACGTTGATAATATTGAATTAATTTGTTCTTCCAGTTCAATTGTGATAGATTGTCTCTCTGTTTTCCTGACACTGATTTCTGTAACCGCTCTCTTCTGGACTGTGTTGCTTCTTCATAAGCAGCTTTAGTAATCCTCATCAATTCCTCAAACTTTTCCTCAGATATTCCACCTAAGACGCTTGAGCAGGAAGAAAATCCAACATATACGTAATATGAACTTTGTGTCAATTTTCTGGTCACGTGACCAGCCAAAAACCCCTCCCGGCCGCGTATACGCGAACTAGAGCCTGAGAGGCCCTCAGAGCCCCTTACCTAGAGACCACATAGAGGCCTAGAGACACCGCGACAAAAAGATAGAATATAAAGAGAATAAAGAAAACCGAGACTCACCAGGTGGGGCGGACTGGGTGGCAGATTGCTTGATGAAAGCTGTCAAATTAACATCTGTCTCAGGGGTCCACGTGGTAGCCAGGTCTGGGTTGGCTGTCAGCTTATCCTGAGCCCAGGTCTTCTCGGCCAGAGTTAGGGCGAGACCGTTGATGCGAGTTCGCATGGTGGGTAAATTGGGATCCGTCATCTCCTGCCGAGGAGTCAGATGAACCAACGCAAACCGAGAGGCCAAGCGTTCAGCTCGAGCGTATGAAATTACCTTNAAATTCTCCAAGGTCACATGACCACAGCTAAAACGACACCCAGGGCCGCCGCTATGCGAGCTAGAGCCTGAGAGGCCCGTAGAGCCCCATAGAGGCCCTGGGGACACCGCGACGAGAATAAAGAGAATAAAAAGAGAATAAAGAAGGGTCGGGACTCACCAGGTGGGGCGGACTGGGTGGCAGATTGCTTGATGAAAGCTATCAAATCAACATCTGTCTCAGGGGTCCACGTGGAAGCCAAGTTTGGGTGGGCATCCAGCTTTTCCTGAGCCCAGGTCTTCTCGGCCAGAGTTAGGGCGAGACCGTTGATGCGAGTTCGCATGGTGGGCAAATTGGGATCCGTCATCTTCTACCCAGGAGTCAGAACGATGAAGATGAACCAAAACACAAACCGAGAGGCCAAGCGTTCAGTTCGAGCGTATGGAATTACCTTGAGAATCTTCGAGGTGGCGACAGGATGATAGGCACGAGATCTGATGTGACGGTCAGAAAATGTAAACACACAATGACGTCTATATAGACACAGGCGTCTGATTGAGCCGTATATTATTACCTTGTGGATAGCTTGAATTGTGGCCCACGGTGAATGGACGGTGTCGTTACCTGTGGACGCGGCAGAGGTCTCTGTGTTATGTTTGATATCTTTTACGATATCGCGATAAATTCCGGAAACAAAAAGTTTGAGAAACAGCCCTGACGCCCTGGCAGAAACTATTTAGAGACGAGAGATGAACGTTTTGAGTGAGGAGTTTATCTAGGATAAGCCTCGATATCCAATGTCAAAAGTAGGACCAGGTGAAATGCGAATTACTTGATTAGGTTTAGGTTCTGCAGGACGAGAAGGTGCAGGACGAAACGGGGCAGGGTGATGAGGAGGTATGTAGGGGCGATCGTCACGCTGCATGACTGTATCTGGTTGCTTTAAGGTATGTAACGCATCTTGTTTTTTTTCCCTTGGTTTCAGCGAAACAAAAAGCGAATGATCTCATGATCTGAAGATCACGTGATGGTGGGTGGCGATCACGCATGACCGTCGATTCATGTGAAACGGAGATATAACTTTACTCCATCTCTTAGAATCCGTTGTGGCAGAGTGCCCTCATGAGGATCTCATGGCGGAAGCGGAGGAAGAGGGATTCTCCAATTACAGAGTGGTCAATCGTCATTTCCAACTGAATACACAAGCAAGCACTTCACCGTCACCAAAGATGCCTCCCAAAGCTTTGAGAATCCTGCAGATCTCGCACAGGCGGCCAAGGACTATGGCGGAGACACCCAAAGGGAACAGATGTCTTACATCAGCCAAACTGGGAGTGCTGGTCAGAAAGCTTGTCTAAGAGAGGAGGGATTGAGCACTTCCAACATCAACAAAGCTTTTCTTGACGCAGCAAAGGACATCCTCAAGAACAATTGAATGGCCTTGTGAGACACAAATAAATTGATCTCAGCCTATTCATGTGCGCCTGCCTTTTGCCTCATTGTGTCTTTTGTATGATTTGAGTGTATAGATTTCCACCCAGACTGCATAAAGCGAGTACAGAGCGCGCGAACGCTTACAAATGTTTTGCAGAGGATTACCAAACAGAACATAGGAGACGAGCATTCAGTGCAAGGTGAGTTGTAGAGAAATCCGCTATAATATTCCCTTTTAATATGATGTGATTCCTGAGCTATACAATTTTTTTGATGATATGTCTTTGTTTGGTGACATAGCATCATTATTTTAACACCAGATTATTATTAGTAGAATTTAATTATTTTGCTACTGCACTTGAGAGTGTTCTACCATACCTCATCCAGTAGGATTTAGTTTACTTTTTCTGTTTCATCTTATATATGTCCTATGTATTATTTGGTGAGTGTATGCTATGATATGATCTGATGTCCTGTCAGAGAACAAGGAGGTCATGGACAAGCTGGAGACCTTACTGGAGTCTACAAAGACATCAAAGTCACCAGAATCATAGGACAGTTATGGATTGATAGAGGTACTGCTGAACAGAGATGAAAAATATGTTGATTTAATGTGTTTTTCCTCAGGGGGGCTCTTGTCATTTTTTTGAGGTGTTTTTGATAACTGGGAATCATATCAGCAATACTTCACCAGTTGTTGTATATCCCATATCAATCCCATATCAATCCCATATACACTCCTGATGGTGTGCTGTTATGTTGAAAGTGGGGATGAGAAAAAGCTGCAGTACAGCCAATCCTCACTTGTGAATGTGCCACACCTAGGTCTTCTCTGGTGTTGTCCAATGGTGCATGGCCATACCACTTGGACCACAGCACTTTGTAGGGCAGCAAAGAGATAGCTTCAGTGCCACTCATGTTGATCATGGCTGCTGTCAAGAGCATAACAGTACCCATCATGGAGCTCAACAAGATTGAAGTTGTCCCGTAGAATAAATTTCCTTCAGCCTTCCCTGATATCTTCTCCTTGGAGATCTTTTGAAGGCAAGCTAGCTTGCCCCCTGAACTGTCCTTGACGTGCTGTTATGGTGTATGACTCTGGCCACCAGGTCTGCTTTCAATCCCGCTGAACAGTGTCACAATTTGAAGAAATGTATATATCAACTCACAGATTGACAAGTTGACATTTTTTAGGTATTCTATGAGGTTGGGTACCCAACCTTCATAGCATGTATCTCTTTCTCACTGAGAACAGTCTGGGGTATTTGATGAGCAAGATGGGAGATAGAGCCAAAATACTTACATTTTTGGACTCATCAACTCTACAGTCACCACCTACCCAGTTGATGATTATTGTAGTTATGATTGTATTGTAGTTGGGCTTTCCATCCTTGTCCTTTCTACAGTAGCAGATCACAGCTATAGCAGACTAGATGTGCACAAATACCCAATGGTGATGGACAGGAAGATTGTGTTGGATAAGTGTATGCAACCATGGGACATCTGTCTTACTGAACCCCACGGTAGCATGTATACCCATGTCAATGAAATCCAAAGTTGAGCTGAAATGTCCAAATGCTTTGTCAGATATCAGACTTTCTGTCATCAAAGATGAGCCATTAATGGGGTATTTTCTATGCATAGGTCACCTGTTGGGGTGGGTCTGTCCTTGCCTATTGATGCTTCATAAGGTAATCTCTTCTCCTTGCCTTGAATGAATGATGACCCCTGGAAGAAAAGAAACCCATACTCATGGTCTTTGTTGGGGTAGCGTGCAATGGGGGTAGCCTCTCCTATCTCTGCCAACTTCATCTGAGTGGACTTGCAAGGATGGTATCCAAAGACAGACTCATCAAAAGCCATCAAAGTTGGAGGACTGACAAGGTGTTTGTAATTGTTGTTGAGTATAGATACAAGCCTCTTGAGACAATCTTGAGACACTGCCAGTGTCTCTTGTTACAACTCGAGGGGGGTGCCAAACCAGGAGAGCAAATTGCAGGACATTGAATACAGTAGAATAGCGCTACATTATATTATTCTTGTGGGAGGAGGCACGACAGGAATGGACGAAGGCATTCCATTCCAGGAGGAGAACGATCACATTTCTGCCGTCGTCAAGAGTCTTTCAGCAGTTTGATTTACAGACTAAAAAATTACTGTACAGGTATAATTTATAGGTTGAGCGTTGCAAACTTTGAACCTGGACACGGCATCTTCAGCCAGAGTTCTCGACTGTAGTTTGTAATGATCTCATCAAGCGACCCAAAGCCACTCCTCCCTATGTTATACTTGGCTTCTGATCGGTTGTAGTACACCCGATAATGCAGTAGTGTCCTATTCCTCCCTATTCCCTGCTCAGGACCTCGATAATATTGTAGTTGTACACACCAATCACAGTGATGGTGAAATACCCCCTGTTCTTCGAGCTGAAACGGATGAGATAGGTTCCCTTCTTTGTGCCGGAGTGCTTCATGATATGCTTCTCTGCTTGCATGTGTGTCATATTCCCGTGGAACCAAGGCTTGGTGATGATCTTGGCAATCTTATCCAAGAATTGTCCGTCTAACGGGCCAAACCATTCCAGTAACTTGCTGAATGTTTCTATGGTGATCCTCTCGCTGTCTGAATCGGCTATTTTCATTTAGACATGAATGATCGACAAAGGGCAGACACCTATGTCCCTGACCAGAGATTGCAAGGTGATGTAGTGGGTGGACCCTTGACTGATCCCAATCTTCAACATATCGCTCAGGGCCAAGACGAACGTGTTGAACGGCACCTGCAGGCATCAGCTGAAGATTTGGCTAATCAATTCACATCATCCTCCATCAGCCAGTATTCTTTCCATAAGACTCGTCCGGCCTCATCCGAGGTGATCGAGTCCACGAAAGTACAACGATAATGCTCCATGAGATCGTGGGGCAGAACGTCGCTGATCTTCGGGTACAGTTGTGTGTTCCTGTAGATGAATCGATAGCACAGCTTCTTCAATGATACTACCGTCTTGGTTGAATTGGACTGAACATGATCAGCTCTCCCTTAAGATGATGCAAACAAACCTCATCCGTCTCGTGAGTTGTCCAGAAATTCGAATCCGAGTATCTCTCTCCTTTCACACAAGGAAATCGAAGATTGAGGAGTTCAGTTCTTCCAGCAATGAGAGCCTTCAGATCTAAAGAGGATAGGTCAGAAACAGGTGACGAGAAGGAAGAAGAGAGAGAAGAGAGAGGAGGAAGAAGAGAGAGAAGAGAGAAGGAAGAAGAGAGAAAGAAGAGGAGATGGACCTGGATACTGCTCTTTCCCCAAAGAATAGCCACCACCGGGTCGATGCCACACTTTGTAGTGTTTGACGATTCCTTCTTCTCCGTTGACTGAGATAGCGTAGTTTCCTGGGTGACTCGCAGAATATCTCACTAAAAATGTCCCCCGTGCCTTCTCTTGCAGAACGTCTTCCGCCTGAATGGATGAAAGATTCCCGTGAAACCAACTGCAATCTCTCAGCATTCGATCGACTCGTTACTATCTCTCGATTGGGTCGATGCATAGAATGTATCTCAGTCAAATCCGCAATGAATGGAATGATTTTCACCTCTCCTCGTGGATATCGGAGATTCGCTTCATGAAATTGAAACCGTCTAATGGACCAAACCATTGGATCACTTTACAAAAATTCTCTATCGTCACAGCCTTTCTCATTCAGTGTGTTACACATTTTCTTTCATTCTTCACCTCGTCACTGTCAGCCATGATGTGGTGCATGATCGTCGTCATGGTGTTATCCTTTTCCATTGGCAGTCCTTCTATTTTGAAGTATCGATGAAATTCCACAATGAAGTCCCTCCAGCCAACGAAATCCTAATCCGTCAGACGAGAGACAAGGAGGAGAGGTTACCTGTCCCCTGAAAGAAGAATTCCAAAAGGAAGAAGCGACCTTGTCCTCCAGGACGGTCTCTGTGAGGAGAATATCGAAATCAATGAGAATCTGTTGAAAGGTAGGTCTGTCCTCTGGTCTCTGATTGAGACACCTCTGTATCAACGTATCCAACGTCTGGGGCACGGGACTCTGTAATTGTGGTCTCTCCTCCTGTCTCTCGTCATTCTCAGCGTAGAAGCGGCATCACCTTGATGCACACCGATGATGTCAGTTCATCCATGGATGTGATGTCTGAGAAGGGTTGGGTTCCATTGACCAGCTCCATCAGGAGCATTCCGTACGAATAGACATCACTCTTGATGCCTCCCTCTTCGTTCTCTAGTATCTCTGGTGCCATCCAGTAAGGACACGTGTAAGCTGACTTCATGTGACCGTCCTTCACGTTGTTGTACTCTGAGTAATACTCCTTCATCATTCGATTTCCCAAGAAATAATCTGATATCTTCACACAATTCTGTTGGAACACCTGACAGAGTCAGAGAGGGAAGAGGAGAGAGACGCACCAGTACGTTGGATGAGGTGAGATTATGATGGATGACAGGAGGATTCCTGCTGTGAAGAAAATCCATGCCCAGTGCCACTTGTCTAGCGGCCAGCATCTTTCGCTTGAGAGGAAAAGGCTGGAACTGATTCGCTGCAGTCCAGTCTTTGATGTTTCCGTGGAAAGTACGCTCCATGATGACAGCATAGACATCATCCACGTCCATGTCTGACGCCCAAGAGGGTTCTATCAGAAATTTCGTCTTTCGCTTGGACAGCTTCACGATTCCATTGATGCGATTGATGTTCAGATGTCGGTAGTCGCTGTTATACGTTCATCAGACTCATTGTCATAATCCTCTACTATCTCTCATTGTATCTATCCTTTCCTTCTCTTATCGTCTCATTCAGACATATGTCTATATCTTCTTTCTTCATGAATGTTTGATGTATGATCACCTGAGAGGAGTCATATGTTCTAACCACTGCCACTTTTCTCCTTTCCCAAGATGGATAGCTCTGACGGTATAATCCGCTTCACACATGTTTTCCAAATAATGCGTCCCTTGCACTGTTCCTGATGATATACCCTCCCTAAAGCTCTCTCCCTGCTCTCGTCATTCTCTTCTCTCCTCCCCTTCTCACCCATGCAATCCCATTGTTGTTCATGTCAGGGCCCATCATGGATATCGCGACGGTACTTCCATAGTTCTCTTCTGCTATGATTCCTCCCTCCCCTTCTTCATTCATTTCGTGGTTTCCCCCGTGAATAAAATTGACGGGTCTGTAGGTAGATGGCCTTCCTTCGTCAGACCTCTCTCGTAAAGATATCTCACCGGTGACTATTTACCATACTGTTGTCACTGTGGTCGTCAGTCACATGAATTCCATTCTTCTACAACAAATAGAAGATGCAGATTGGGGAGAGTGAAGAATAAATGATGAGGCGTAGGATGAGGAGTATGAAAGACGATTCATAGGGAAGAAGCATTGGAGTGGACTTACAGTGGATGTTCCATGTTGTGCCGCGTACTCGTGGTCAATCGACTCTGAGGGTGTACCTGAGCACCAAACTGAACAACATTGTATGCCTTCTCCCACTGCTTCAGTCGATCGGTGGTCTATCTCATTCAGTTCCCCTCCCCTCTACACATTCACCTGCTTGCTGGTCTTGCTCTGCATGCGAACGAAATTTCCAAAGCCTGAAACTGAGGGAATGTCATTGAGAGGTGATGTCAAACGACTCACAGGAATGACTCTGAGATAAACCTTGTTTTGAGATGCTTCTACCATCCCCACAGTTCACTCTCAACGAGGTTCCGGGGCTTCCCAAGCATCTGTAAAATGAGTGGAAGGAAGGACAGAAGGGTCACCTGAGATAGTCCTTCAATTGACCGGTCCAGTGTGCTACCTTGAGATCAGAGGAGATGGGATTGAAGGAGATCTTGATGTCGGTGAGGCTCTTCAGAGTGGACAATTCGAAGGGAAGGAAGGTAAATTGATTGTGGGAGAGGTTCAGTGATCGCAGTGAGGAAAGATTCCGTATGGTGGGAGGAATCTGAGTCAATCGATTCTCTGACAGATTCAACTCGACGATACCATTCAACTCCCAAACGCTCTCGGGTATCTTCCTTTGCTCAGTGATATCTCTTTACACCTCTCACCTGATCCAGATCGAATCCGCTGAGGTCGAGGATCTTGGTCCATTTCGCCTTCCTGATCCTGGATTCCAGTGTTCCGTCGTCTATCTGTATTTTTTCAGAATGGCCCGCGTGTTGATGTGCACTGGACCTCATCAGATGGCTCAGGCACAGACCACATGTCAGGAAGAATCCGTCGAAGGGTGAATCCTCGTGATGCCATCCTCTTTCTATCATCTCTGTCACATTATCTCAGCCCTCACACTGCATATCATCTCTGAAAAATTCCGACGGATGTATCACAATTGCAGCGATGAAACTGATGTTCAGAGGAGATGGGACGTGATTCACATCGAAATCAAGCACGCTCACCCATTCTTTAAATCGACAGTGGAAAGTTGCGTTTTGTTTGGTGCACTCTGAGATGCATAAATACCCTTCTTCGCCTTAGTTGAACCGTTTTGAGAGGATAATGGGGAAGTTGGTGTGCTATCATGCCCCTCCTGTTGGCCTGCCTCTCCATCCATGTCACGGCACGAGTGGTCAAATGCCTTCTGTCGAAGATGAATATAGAATCGTTCTACAGGGATGTGGCTGAACTCGGGGCCGATGGTTCCGAATGTAATTGCTCCTGTTCCTTCCCACCGAAGATTTCCCTTTGCTTTTCACGTGAAACTTCTTCTTTCATTTATTTTGTAACGCTCAGAATGGATCTGCAGATGACGATCGCCCCAGACTGTCTGGGTATAGTTTCTTTCGTCCCAACATCATGTCAGAGGAATTCCTCACATAACAACCCCTGATTCCTCGTGAGTCGTCGCACTTTATCATTACATTCCCAAGAAGAGAAGTCGAGGTCATTCATAGTGAGTCAGAAGATTCCTCTGTGATCTCTCTGTTGAACCGATGTAACTACACTTGTCGAACAGAATTTCTGTTGTGATCAGTTATTCCTGTCTCTGAACGATAACTTTGGGCCAGCTGGTGTGATTTATTCTATTGCAACACTTATCCTTTCAATCTTCATTGTACAATTTCAGGGCCCATTTAGTCAGCCATGGGATTGCTGAAGTTATTCTGGTTGGCAACATACATTGGATTGTCCTGAACCGCTGCGGCAGCTGCAGCATGTGCAGCGTAATAGTCGTATCCCTGAACGATATCAATCTATGAAGATTCTCTATCTCCTCACCTTCTTTCCAGCGAAAGCGAGGATGGCAGCTCCAGCAGCTCCACCGACAGCAGCCCCGGCGATGGCACCTGCTGTGATTCCAGCTATCTGTGCAGTGGAGAGACCACCACACACACAGCATCCCGGATAAGTGCTATCCATGCGACAGTTGACACCGCGGCAGGTGATGTTGGTGTAAGATATACCAAAGGAGGGGCTGCAGGTGACAGAGAGGCACGTATTGGATGTGTTGAGAGCGACAGGAGTGTGGTAGCAAGTGCCGTTGTTGGAGGAACAAAAGTCGTTGGTACAGGCGTTCTGGTCGTCACAATTCTTCTTCGTAACGTTGCAGGCGGGGCTCAGAGAGGGAGTGCAAATTGAAGAGAGACAGAAATTGGTGGGGTCACTGCATACCGTGGAGGTGTTGGAGATGATGCCAGTTGCGGTATCACAGCTGTGAGATGTACAAGCATCTCCGATGGGAATGCGACTAGTATTTTTGCACACGTAATCGGTATTCGAGGTGGGCACACAGACGGAGGTGTAACAAGCGTTGGGTGGTGTGCAGGCTATACCTTGGCACGGATCTTGAGAGCAGATTACAGTGTAATTGCATTGTCCGGTGGCAGGTATGCATGTACCGGGGTTGCAGGCCGGAACATTACCTTTAGCGGGGCATTGATAATTGGTATACGAATATCCAGAGGTGGAATCACACTTGCTGGTGTTGATGCACAGATTGGTCTGAGGTGCCGGTGCGATGGGTGTGGCCTGGCACTTGCCGGTGGTTGTCGAGCAGCTGTAAGTGTTGCATTTGTCCGTTGAGCTCAGAGCATTGCACTCGTTCTCAATGGTAGCATTGATAGGGTAAGAGCAGGCGCAGGTAGCGGGATCACGGATGGCAATGTGACAGGGATCTGGTGCCACGCAGGAATTGGGACAGCATGCACCGGTCCCCCCACAGATGTGGCAATAATCGAGTTGACCTGCTGGACAGAAGATGTTCATGGTGGTCGTTAAACGAATATCGGACAGCATGGACTGTCTTTCGCAGTCTGTCCATGGTTCAGGTCTGAAATACGAAAGGAAACTCACAGAAAATGTCGAAGTTGTATGTGCCACCCTGATACATGCTAGAAGCCATGGAGAGATCACCGAGCCTGGAAGATTGACTGGTGGCGGAGTGGACTCCACCGAGATCGAAGGCCAGCTCGTTATTGAGAAAAACCCACCTTTCATGACGTTAAAAGATATTAGGATCGAGCACTCACAAGTCATCGTCACCAGTGAAGGTGAAAGTAGAATTGGCGTCATAGATAAAGCTGGCCTGCCGAGGTCAGGTTTTGAATGGAAGAGCACTCACGTGAGCCTCCAGACAGAAACCCCAATTCTGCTGGGGGATATCCGGCCCATTATTTCCCCAGCCCTTACCATTCAGGGGGAAGAAGTCCTGTTGGTTGAATTCGTAGGTACCAGCGGTGCTCTGAGTCAAGGTCAGGGTATAGGGATAAGCCCATGCTCCCGGCCACGTATCGGACCACCAGCTGTGGTGAGTCAGTTCGATCTGCTCATCCTCAGTCCCTCACTTGGAAAAGGTCGTCGAGTTGTGGACCTGATTGACGGCCGTCGTGTAAGTTACACTCGGTCCAGCGTACACTGGCTTCCTGTTGGCGTCTAGGGACTGTTTCACCATGCCTGGATTGGGATTGTATAGACCGTAGCCCCATGAATACTGTCCCGAGTAATCGGCAGTCGTCTCGTGGTTCTGAATGTCTGGATTACAGTGGGTGGGATCCCAAGTAGTCATGAGACCGTTTGGCGTGGGCAGGGTGACCTCCGTGCTGATGCAGGGGTAATAGTCACGGATGACCGTTTGAAGGGACATGGTATCTTGACTCATCACCAACAGGGCGTAAGACAACAGGAAGAGAGACCTCTTCATGACCGCGTTGAGGAGAAATGCCCTCGATTCGAGGCAATCGGGGACGCCCGATAACTGCGAAGTGTGCCTGTGAATCATTCATTTTCACGTTACGGACCCGTCAAGATATTTATATTCTTCGGGTTCATCTCCCCCGAAGCGAAATAGGGTCAGGAATGAACAGCTCTCTGCAGCCATTCAACCAATCAATGACGAAGTGCCTTTTGTTCATCTTACCTCTCTTCGCTCTGGCCAGCGCCGCCAATTCGGCCTTCATCACCCTTCAGTACAAGCAGCAAATTGATGGAGTGACCAACTGTAGCCAAGTCGCCCTCCTGACGGCTCAGTCACTCAACTATTGCTATAATAGCATTCGATACACCAACAACACCTCGAACACATACAGCTCAGGGTGCTCCGGCGCGTACAATACGACGACCTATTCATCGAACGTCTGTACCAACTCCTCTACGTACCTCTACTATACCACAGCCACCAGTTATAATCCTGCACCCAGTGGCAGCGATCTCGTGCAGATGGTCTTTGCCAATGGCCAGTGCTCAGGACAGCCAGTCTGGACCCAGATCTCCTATGGTGTGTCCTCTGCTGGTACCACGAGCGCTTGTCAGCCCACAACCTTGAATGGCTTCACAACCCTCAGCGTTATGGGTAATTCATCTCAAGTGCGTTTTGTGAACCAAGCTGCGGGTAACATTTATTCTGTCTGGGCCCTTCTGGTATTGTTGACCTTCTCTCTGTGAGGAGATCCCTCTGTATAAAGAAGTTAATCATCATCTCGTCTCTTTGGTTCATTCCGATCATACGTTGTTCTTTCTGGTTCTCACGGTATTACTTGAAATGAACATACAAGGGTGACCGAAAGGCGAAGCAACAGATCTGTTGCTGAAAATTTCGAATTGAAGTGTGATTAACGTCTACAACAAGGATTGCTCATCTCTGTTTGTAAACATCAGATGCACAGCTTCATTCAAGTCCACCCAGACAGCGACTTCCCCATCCAGAATCTCCCTTACGGTATCTTCTCCAGGTGAACATGTTCCTGAGACGATCTCTGATTTCGAGAAGGAATACTCATGAGGAGCCACGTGTGGGAGTCGCCATTGGCGATTTCATCTTAGATCTCAGTGTTATCGCTGACGCTGGATTCTTTGGCGGTGAACTTGCTCACCACTCTCGCGTATTCCATCAGGTGCAACACCTCCTTCTCATTCATCTCTTCTAACGAAAGAAAGAAATCTCTCAACGAATTCATGGCTCTGGGTCGACCCGCATGGAGAGAAGCGAGAGCCATCATCATGAAACTGCTGTCCGCCGATGAGCCTGCTCTCAGAGATCACTCCGAGTTACGATTCAAGGCGTTCGTAAGTTAACATCCCATCGATCTCTTCTGAAGTCGTCAGTCTCCCATCAGCGAGTGCATCCTGTACATCCCGGCCAACATCGGTGATTATACTGACTTTTATTCCTCCAAAGAGCACGCTTCCAACATCGGCACCATGTGGAGAGGTATGCATCATCCCTCTACTCCCCGTGACATGATCCAGGAAAGGATAACGCCCTCATGCCCAACTGGCTCCATATCCCCATCGGCTATCACGGACGTTCTTCCTCTGTCGTCGTCAGGTGAGAACATGCCCATCCGCAGGCCATCTCTCCTCCCGCTGATGTGCTACAGTGGAACGCCCATTCGAAGACCTCAGGGACAGACGAGACCCAACGAGGTGAGGAGAGAGAGACACGCTTCACTCACTCCCACAGAACGAACCCCCAGTCCACGTGACCTGTCGTGTCTTGGACTTTGAGGTGGAGACTGCCTTCTTCGTTGGCCCCGGTAACAACATGGGAGACCCCATCAACATGGACAAGGCAGAAGAACACATCTTCGGTATGGTACTCATGAACGATTGGTCAGGTGATCCTCGCTCTCACTTCACACGCTCATCCGAGGCAGCGAGAGATATTCAAAAGTGGGAGTATCAGCCTTTGGGTCCTTTCAACGGTAAGAACTTTGG
This sequence comes from Planoprotostelium fungivorum, assembly GCA_003024175.1. NCBI lineage: Eukaryota > Evosea > Variosea > Cavosteliida > Cavosteliaceae > Planoprotostelium > Planoprotostelium fungivorum. The sequence continues at coordinate 30,802 of MDYQ01000208.1, read as the reverse complement.
CACCACGATCTCCCCGTGGGTCGTCACATTGGAGGCATTAGAGCCCTTCCGTGTCCAGCAGCCTAAGCAGGTGACAGTTCATATCTCCATTTCTATCTCTGTAGTTTCGTTTCTATCACTGAGATGTTCTCCAATTTTGTGTCTGCACGGATGTTCTCTCTTGGCATTCGATCTGAAGAGAGATAGGATCCCACACCGTTGAAGTACCTTGTAGACGAGGGAGCGTCCTCTTATGACATCCACCTGCGTGCCAGTGTTCAGACTGAGAAGAGTCTGAAGCCCCAAGTGGTCTCCAACACAAACTTCAAACACCTGGTGAGAACATCTGGAGATAGGAGAGAGACTGAAGGGATCAGTACTGGACCATGAAGCAGCAGTTGGTGCACCACACTTCGGGAGGGTGCAACCTCAGATCGGGAGATCTTCTGGCCTCGGGCACCATCAGTGGACCCGTGAGGAATGACAATGACATCCACTCGACTGAATCCAACAGACACCCGACAGCTATGGCTCTCTCACGGAGAAGACGTGGGGAGGAAGAGACAGCTGGAAGGTGGAGGAAGTGAACGAAGAGAGGAAGTACCTCTTGGACGGTGACACAGTCATCATCGAAGGACACTGCCAGGGAGAGGGGTACCGCATTGGTTTTGGAAAGTGTGCCGGAAAGGTAGTCCCCGCCACAGTCAAGCAGATCATCAATGCCCCTCTCAGCTAATTTTACGAAAATAAAGAGATGGCTTTAGATGAAGAGAGTCTTGAGACGATGAGTGAACAGACACAAAGAAGAGAAAGAACGAGGAGACGAAAAAGAAAAGAGAGTGACAAAGGGTCTGCACCAGACTTCTCGACCGCTTTATGACTACCGGAAAGAAACGATAATTAGACTGACTCTTTAGAACTTGAGCAGGTGGACGGGTCTGCTGACACCACGGAGGGAGAAGCTGTGGGCCAAGTAGCTGGCCAAACCCTCAGTCTTCTTGACGGAAGCCAAAACGGCGCCATCGACCGACTTTTGGTCGGCAAGGCGGGCCTCAGCAGGCTTCTTGCTCTGGAAAAGATTGAGCTGGATCCAATGTCTCTCTCTCACCTGTTGGGCAGAGGCATCCTCAGCGAAGAAACCTTGCTCGGACTTCTTCTGCTTGGGGGCAGAGGGCTTAGCAAAGTAAGCGTCGTCGAACTTGGAGACATCGACAGCGGAGACATCGACCTTTGTGGAGGTGGCGATGACCAAGTGCTGGGCGATTCTTCTGACGGGAACACCGTTCAGCTCGTAGGGTCCAGTGACGATCAGGAGACCGTTGCTGCTCTGCTTCAGGAAGACAACACGCTTTCCGGCGAAGCGGCCAGAAAGGACGATGAGGACAGTTCCGGGTGTGATGGAAGCTCTCAGCTTCTGAGCATTCTGCTTCTTGTGAGGGCGGAAGGCCTTCTGGACCTTCTCGGTGGGGTAACTGATCGAGGTTAACGATGATTCAACATGAGGATTCGCGATGGATGGAATCATCTCTTTTCATAGAGAAAGATAAACAATCGCCATATCTCAAAACACGCATGATATTGCTGAGAACAAACTTGGACGAGAGTGATCTATCCCAATATAAAATCCTAATTTGAACTCACGTTCCCGGGGTCTTTCTTACGGTCTTCTTCTCGGTAGCGGTTTGCTTGGAGGGCATGATGTCCTTTTCTGTGGATGGTCAATCACAGTTCATCATCACAAAAACGATAGCTGAGTATAGATGATGGAGAGATGATTAAGATGGAATAGAGAGGGATGCAGGTGATGATGGTGTTAGAAAGCCACACCTTCGGCGTCTGGATGGAAGATGGATCGACAAGCCAAAGAGCCCCTCAAAACTGTCATTGAGATATCATACTTTTTTCTCTTCGCGGAGCCTGAGTCGACTGAAATGTAGACTATACAATTGTCGACCGACCACGCCGCACAACACCATGCTCTCGAAACTCGTGAAAGAGCATCAAGTACGCACCAGTAGATTGAGGGAAGAGAATGGTAGGGATTCATTTTTTCCATGTCTTCTGATTGGTGTGATCTCAGAGATCAAGAGGAAGGTCGCACTATCATCTGTCGGTACTGCCACAGTAGAAATGCTCGATGCTGTGAACGGCGGCGTCGCTGACATTTTCAACAATCAGAAGAAGATCGAAGCGGAATCACGCAATCTTCAAGTTCAGACGCAACGTTTTTCCAAACAATCTGCTCAGTGGTTATCTTTAGTGAATAATTTCAACGAATCCTTGAAGGTTAATTGATTGAACCATCGATGTGAAATTGAAACGATAATAGGAGATCGGAGACATCGAGAACTGGGGTAAGACCATCGAGAATGATATGACATCTATTGCTCGTACTCTCGATTTCGCAGCAAAGCAAGCTACGAGCGAATAAATGTATAGATATTTCACATGCTCCTGCAACTATTCTCATTGTGAAGACACAAATTCTATGCTCTTCGATGCCTCTAGGGCAGGGTAGTCACATTGCACACGATTAAAAGGTTCATGTGATGTAGTTGTAGAGGCAGCTGAAAATAGGGACTTCGCAGAGAGATGGAGGATAAGGGATGTAACAACAGATACGATGCTGTCTTAGCCCTATGTATGATTGGTCTGGTGTTTTCAGGAGCTCTGTATGCATTCTATAAGCTCGACCCAGAGAGGAACGATCGCGCGGCTGCACAGCAGGCGTATGTTACCGTCATTAGCAACTCCGAGCAAGTCATCCCCGCTATGGTATTGATGCATTCCCTCTCCCTCACGGAGACGAAACGGAAGAGGGTCGTGCTTCACAGCTACCACATGGACGAGACTGAGTTAGCCGTTTTAGAGGGTTTGGGTGCATCTGTCGTCAAGGTGGACGATTTATCCTTCGAGAGCCCTCACAGAGTGGATCGAAACATCAGTGAGGTGGGGACATGATGTGTAAGCAGAGGTTGACAGAAGATACCAGAAGTCAGATGATTTCAATAGACTATTGGCGTGGACGTTAGCATTTCAAAAAATTGTGTACGTTGCACCAGAGATGGTGTTCATCCGTAATCCTGATGCAATCTTCTCATCACGGGGATTTGCCGCGGTGCCCGGGTGCTGCGACCAATTTAACGCAGGTGAAATATTCACTTCTCTCCTTTCGTAATTAGATACCAGATTTATTCCTGGCACAACCATCTAGCTTTACCTACCATAACATTCTGCGACAGTTGGACACGTACGCTGCATCCGGTCTGTCGATGAACGTGGAGGAGTTCATGAACCACTATTATCCTCAGGGAGAATGGGAGAGGCTGCCGTTCGGATATAATGTTCAGGACACCGTTTATGAAGACAGAAATCTGGAGAATCATCAACAGGTATGTGCAGAGACTCAAGATGGGACTAACAGACATTTAAGGTGTACGGGATCGATTACAAGATGTATAGACCATGGAAGACGAACGCACAGAAGAATTTTCGTGCCGTCAAATTGTGGAAAGATCTATACCAGCGGATGATACAGTCCGATAGACTGAAGAATAAATAGCTCGTCGCTGACTCTGATTGAACATCTCGGACAGGATATGAGGGTAATCAACTTCACTTCTCCATTGTCGGTGGGATCGCGTTGTAGTGACAAGTTTATCCCACGAAAATTTCTCAATATAGTTCGGGTTATTTTTGGATTGCTACCACAAGACCACTCTTCGCAAAACCAACATGAGCCATCCAGCAACAGTGGAAGCTCATTTGGATGAACCTGATGGTTTTAATGTTGTTAAACTCGGTGAGACACGTTTCATCACTCGATCCTCATCTCAGTGGCACCATCTTCAGATGTAGTTCCTCTTTTTATTAATTGCATCTTGATTCTGATCTTCAGTAGACTCGCAAGATGAGACACCTCATCACCAGCAGGACCTGATTAGTGAAACATCAACAGAAGCTTCCGCAGAGACGGCATCACCCGTTGCATCTGGAGTCATTCCGTCCATCCCGGATGAGAAACAATCTTCCTCTTTGAAGATAACACCCAGGGAAAATGCGTCAGCCAAAGTAACAGCGAGAGAGAGCGTGTCAGAGAAGAGGACACCGAGAGAGGGCACATCCGCGAAGGTAACACCAAGGGAGAGCGCATCGGTGAAGACCACACCCAGAGACGGCACATCTTTACCTGTGATACCAAATGAGAGCACGTCAGCGAAAGGCACACCACGAGAGGGCTTTTCAGCAAAGGTGACACCGAGAGAGGACGTTACTCTACCGGAGATACCCATGGAGAGGACCACAGCTAAGGTGACACCGAGAGAGAGCACTTCAACGAAGGTAACGCCGAGGGAGAGTGGATCGATGAAAGTCATACCAAGAGAGAGTTCCTCGGTGAAGGCCACACCGAGGGAGATTGCCTCAGAGCAGAAGACACCGAGAGAGATTACCTCAGAGACGAAGACACCGAGAGGGAGCATCTCAGTGAAAGCGTCACCAAGAGAGAGCGAATCTGTCAAGGCCACACCCAGAGAGAGCACCTCAGTGAAGGTCACACCAAGAGAGAGCACCTCAGTCAAACCCACACATAGAGAAATTACCTCAGAGCAGAAGACACCGAGAGAGATAACCTCAGAGCAGAAGACACCAAGAGAGAGCGGATCTGTTAGGGCCATACCAAGAGAGAGCCTATCTGTGAAGACCACACCAAGAGAGAGCACCTCAGAGGGAGCATTGCCGAGCAAGATCACATCGATGAAGGCAACACCGCGAGACAGCACATCAGTGAAAGCTTCACCAAGAGAGAGTACCTCTGTGAAAGCTACGCCTAGATCAGAGAAGGCAACGCCGAGAGAGAATCTCTCAGAGAAGACACCCAGAGAGAGTACCTCGGTGAATATCACACCAAGAGAGAGTTCCTCAGTGAAGGAAACACCCAGAGAGAGTACCTCGGTGAATGTCACACTTGGAGAGAATACATCAGAAGCAACGTCGCCCAGAGAAGTTCAGACCTCTTCTTCCTTGGAGGTGAGGAGGCAGTCTTGAGAAAGAATTGTGAACCGTTCACAGGATGCAGCAGACGCCACAGTAGATGCCTCGAATACAAGCGAGATGCAGACTTTGATCCTACAAGAGACTAATTCAGAGGAGGAAGAGCATGTCATAGCCAACGAACAGCAAGAACTGGAAGAAATAACGAACGAGGAAGTGGAGAAGCCAGGTGGGGGGAGAGAGAAGAGAAGAATTGATCTCGTCACAGTTCCAATTCCCACCACAGAAGAATCTGTCGAAGAATCGACGTCCGGAGAGATCGATGGAGATATAGATCGAATCATCCCTCACGATCCAGAAGTATCTGCGGAGGTTAGTCCCGCAGAAGGAGAATCCACAAATGGAGAGGATCAGACAGAAGAGACAGAGGAGGAGAATGCTGTTGGGTCCACCGAGGAAGTTTTCACAGATGTGAATGCGAGAGAGAGTGAAGCACAAGTACCGGAAGCATCTGTAGAGACATCGCAGGAGGCAGAAGGATATACTGCAGAGGCAGACCCATCAAAGAAATCTGTAGTGGAGACCACAGCGGAGACAGAGGTACCGGTAGAGACACCCTCTGAGAAGGAACAAGAATCCGCAATCACTGAAGAGATGCCCGCAGCTACGGAGGAATCAGCATCTGCAACCACACCGGACGAGCCAGCAGAGTCTGCGACAGAAACTACCATGACAGATCAATCAGCAGAAACATCGGCATCAGAAGAGATTCGTCCCACCGAAGATTCCACTGCAACAGAGGAGATCGCCACTATTCAAGAAGAAGAGACACCTGCACCTTCCACAGAGGATGCAGCTGCGACAGAAGCATCGCCGAGAGCTACGTCAGCAGGCACATCTGAAGAGACGCAGCCAACTGCGGAATCTACGCCTACGGAAGGATCAGGAGGAGAAGAAACCTCAATCGACGGACAGACATTAGAAGAGCCAACTGCGTTGCAGACGAAGGAAGAGGTTACTCACGAATCGCACACCGAGGGCACTCCTACACAAGAGGTCTCCGTTGAACAGGATCCAGAAGAGATAGATAAGAACCAAGAATCCATGGGAGAGAGTCAAGAAGTGTCTACTGAGAGTAAAGAAGAAGGTTTCACCCCCAAGAGTGAAGATGAAGAGACAAGCACTGCAGAGAGTGAGAAAGAAGAGATGTATGTCCTTTTCTGAAAGAATACAGATGCTCATGAAAAAGCCGATGAAGTAGAGCATTCGAGTGTGAATGAGGAGGCGACCGAGCAGATCAAGGAGGTTTCAGACGGAGTGGAGGCTGATAGTGGCACTCAAGAGTTCCAGATGAATGGAATCGAAGAAGGTGATATAACGTTCACAGAAGGCGGCTTATTTGTGCAGGAGGCGATGTAACAACAGAAGCACCCACTGGGGAGAATGATACCATCTTGAATCCCGAGAGAGAATCTGATGAAGAGAAGACGTTACACGAGGAAAATCAAATCCAAAATGCCCACGAAACCCCTCGCCAGTCTTCTAACGATGAGTCTTCGTCAACAGAAGAGGTGTTAGCAAACTCTACGCCAAGAAAGAGTGCGTCAGAGAGGGCTACACCGAGAGATCCCTCAGAGAAGAAGACACCCAGAGAGAGTACCTCAACAAATGTCACACCTAGAGAGAATTCATCAGGAGTGACACCAAATGACAGTTTCTCGACGAAAGGAACACCAAGGGAGAGCTCATCATCCAAGGCGACACCTAGAGAGAGTATATCAGTCAAGACAACACCCAGAGAGAATGCGCCAAAGGAAACACCCACAGAAGAGTCAACTGAGAAGATACCAACAGAAAGTGCATCAGTGAAGGGGACACCAAGAGGAAATGCATCGACGAAGACCACACCGAGAGAAAGTACAGAGAAGAAGACAACTAGAGGAAGTACGTCAGATGATGTCACGCCTAGAGGGAGTGTATCAGTGAAGGCAACCCCTAGAGAAAGTACATCAGTGAAAGGAACACCTAGAGAAAGTACATCAGCGAAGGCATCACCCAGAGGCAGTGCATCAGAGGACATTTCGACAGAGAGGACAGATGGAAGGACACCAAGAGAGATGACCTCAGAGACGAAGACGCCGAGAGAGAGCGAATCTATCAAGGCCACACCCAGAGAGAGCACCTCAGTGAAGGTTACACCAAGACAGAGCGAATCTGTCAAGGTCACACCAAGAGAGAGCATCTCGGTGAAACCTACACCAAGAGAGATTCCCTCAGAGCAGAAGACACCAAGAGAGAGTACTTCAGTGAAAGCGTCACCAAGAGAGAGCGAATCTGTCAAGACCACACCAAGAGAGAGCACATCAGTAAAGGTCACACCAAGAGAGAGCACATCAGCGAAGGCCACACCAAGAGAGACTACCCCAGTGGGAGCAACACCAGCAGAGAGCAATTCAGTAAAAGCCTCGCCACGAGGTGAACAGCCTCCGGCTGAAATACATTCAGAAAAAGAGGTGAATGGGTGATGGAGTAGACATTACTAAATGAACATAGGAGGAGACCGAGGAGCAACCGGAGAGTACACACTCACCTAGAGAGAACACATCATTGAACACTACACCAAGTGATCCCATATCAGTAAAAGTCACTCCTAGAGAGAGCACATCCGTTAAAACCACACCAAGGAAGAGCTCAACATCGAGTGAGAGTTCATCAGCAAAAACCACACCGAGAGAGAGTGCATCAGACGAGAATTCATCAGTGAACACAACACCAAGGGCTAATTTCTCATCGAAGACTACACCGAGAGAAAGCACATCAACAAAAGCTACACCGAGGGTGAACGCAGAGGAGACACCGAGAGAGTCAGCGAAGTCAACACCAAGAGGGAGTGCGGAGGAGACGCCTGAGGAGAGCACATCTACCAAGACCACACCGAAGGAGAGCACATCTACCAAGGCTACACCTAGGGAGAGCACATCTACCAAGGCCACACCTAGGGAGAGCACGTCCACCAAAGCCACGCCGAGGGAGAGCATATCTACGAAGACCACACCTAGAGAAGAACCCAGCAGGGAGCTAGTAGACACAGATGACTTCGATATTGGATCTTTGGATGAGGAAACTACGGAAGGCAAGATCACGAACGGAGAAGCAGAGACGGACTCCTTTGAGGCCGAACAGAGCGAGACCTATGGTGAGAGCGCAGCCGAACCCCTCGCTCCGAAGGATGAACAAGATGCTATAGAACAGAGAGAGGAACAGAACGAACAGATAGTAGAAGAGCATGATGAAGAGGGAAAGGAAGAGGAGTTGAAAGAAAAGGAGGAGGCGAAGGAAAAGGGGAACACAGAGGAAAAAGAGGAAACAGAAGACGCAGAGGGGAAGCACGAAAGAGAAGAGAAAACGGAGGACACTAAACCTGATTCTCAATCCACTCTGGACAACTCAGAAGTAGAAGAGAAGAATGAGCTGGAACACAACGGCAAGCCAGCCGAGGTTAGTATGATCTATTGCGACTGAAACTTACACGACACAGAACGAAACATCTGGTTCAGAGGACGAGGAAGAAGAAGAGAAAGAGAAGAAGAAGAAAAAGAAGACAGTAGCAAAGAAGGATGTGCCCAAGCTAGCGAGCACATCTCCCAAAAGTCCTGAGGCAAAGCAAGAAAGCAAGAAGACAAGCATCTTTGGTAAATTCACAGGATCTGGCAAGAAGTCACCCGTGAAAGGTCCAGAGCCATCCGAAGAACCAGTGATCCAGACGAAAGAGAAAGAGTAAAAGGATTCTCTCTCACACGATTCTAACTGATGGCAGCACCCGACCTTGGAGGGCGGCAGAAAGCTTCCCCAAAGAGAAGACAGACGCCAAGAGGAGTTCGGCCGAGAAGGTTGATCCAAAGAGATCTTCTCTTGAGAAGAATGGAGGCCTATTCAGCTTCAGTAAGCCGAAGAGGAAGCCTGTGGTCGAACCTTCCGAAGAGGTGTGTAGCGATGGTCCTTCCTCTCTGATCATTTCCAGGGACGTCCTCAGAGCCCAGAGAATTCGACTGCAAGGAGACTCGCCTGGGCCGATGCAAACTTACCCCGAGGTGTTCCACCACCAAGACCTGCATCTCCCACACATACTCCGAAACCGTTCGCTGGATCGCCCCAGGCACTCGAGAGATTAGAGCAAATGGCTAAGATCTACGGTGATTGATTTGATTTTGTGTTAGTTCTCACACATGATAGTGAAAGGAACGGCCATTCAACCTTCTTCACCTGAGGAGAAGAAGCGAGTTCCACCTCGTGAGACCTCTCTGAGCATCCCCAGTTATTAAACGATGCGTTGTGCAGTCTCAACCTGAAATAATTTAAATACAACCGTACTTCAGGGCCCTGAAGTTCTCACGATTAACGTCGGTCTCCGAGCGTATATGGACTTTTGATATCGTGTGAAGAATAATCAGTCTCTTCTCGTGATCGAGCCGCACATACACTTTATCTCAAAACCGATTGCGCATGGAATAAATACCAAAGACCAAAAAGAGGAGGCAGATCCAATCAGACGTCTAACCGGGTGCCAGCACGTGAATCGGTACCGTGACCACCGTATCCACAAGGAATAACGGTTTCGGTACGATCAATTGAAGTTGGTAGTTGACTGATATCATCTGTCCTTCCGCGCTATGTGATGTATTCTCTGGTACCTGAAATGAAATATTAGTCCTCGTTCGACTTCAAATGAAAAATCGAGATGAATGGTATCATTCACTCTGATGATGCACGTGTCGTGTAGTGAGGAGCCTTTCGAGATGGTCTTGTTGACGAGATATTCGAAGATGTGTTGTTGAAAAGTGTGCTTCAGTCCGTCCTCGAAGGCGAGTCCAGTGATCCGCACCAGAATGACTCTGAATTGGTGGAGATCTGCCATCGACGAATTGGATATGGTGATATCCACCTCTAACTCTGATTACGACATCATCAGCTCTGAAGCATGGAATGTTGTTCACACCTTCTCCGCAGCGAACGAACGGGTTCTTTGCATCGATCTTGATGAACATTGGCAGCTCATGATCCCTCTCGTTGAACGCGATAGATAGAGGTCCTGAGTCCTTGATGTGTGTTCGTCGCGGGGTGATAACATTCAATTTCGATCCAGCTACGATCCTGATATCACTGCCACTATTTCGAACATCTGAAGACGGATCGACCTTGATGAGAGTCGCTTCCACTTGCCACAGTGATTCTGCCCATGCATTATTTGAAGAGTGCTGGTGGCTGTCAGTGATAGCGAGGAGAAACGAACACACCCGAAGAGAATTGTTACAGCGGCCATTAGTCTTCTTTGAGATGGGTGGAAATTCAAAGTCCCAGGTTGCTAAACCAGGAGATAGACTCCTCTCCGTAGAAAAGATGAGGATTTCGTCGAGATAGGTTTGGTCTTCGTTACAATACCGAACGTGGCGCCCTGGACGATAAGAGATAGACGTCTACTTGGCGTCAATCTTGAATCGAATGCGTTATCTTTTACCTTGTTTGATAATCGTACTCTGACTGATCGAACAGGGTGTGTGATGTTGCTGAAATAGACCAATTTCCCTTTAATCGACTCCGTAGACTGATGCGGTCTGTCTTCTAAGATCACTTGCAGCTGTGTCTGTTCCTCTACTTGTTGAACCATATTCTCTTCTCTCGGTTGAATCGTTACAAAGGCCTGCGGGATGATCCAATCCATAGAGCTAAGTGATGGGTGTCTCTCCGAGAGGAAAACTACCCCCCGGTTGTCATAGTGATACTTCACAAGGTCTTTCTTGCGTGAGAGCACATCCCACGCTTGCTCTTCCATTTGGTTCATCCTCTTTCTCCCTCTGAGTCTTTTTCTGAGGACGACCGCACTCTCGGTCAGCAGGGTTGTGTGGTGCGTTTAGAGGAAAAGTGGTGCGCATAGAAACAGAAATCCAGGACCTTCGCACGACGTGACACGGGGATGGGTCTGTTTTCGGTACGAAGAAACCATGGGTGAATTTTATTTAAAAAGACGTGCAAGGTCGCAGTTGCGTGGCTGAACTGTCCATCGCGGGTGCATGGAGCGCTCGACGAGCGAGAGAATATAATCCGTGTTGTTGGGCAGTCAGCTGAATATCCGAGGATGACCCGCACGCGCCGCCTTGAAATATGGTCTATTACAGGCACTAAGCGCTGTTTGGGGTTGCAAAGGTGTGATGCTCTCATCTATATCTGACTAGCAACTCACTTTGATAGATCTTGACAGTTAGAGACTCTTCCCGACTCTAATCTCCACTTGCAACGCCTCACCACTATCGCTCTTGGTAATAGTGTAGTATGTTCCTCCTCAAGTGATCGAGCTGACCTTATGATCACAGAGAATATCAGATGAGTGACAAGGACAATCAATCCTCTGCTCAGTAGGCTGATCCTCCCGTGATCGACGCTCACCGTCATCAACAGACAATCCCATTGGTAATAACGAAACATTCCATCTTTCCATTTCTGCGGGTTTTCCTGAGGAACCGACAAGTTCATCTCACGCATTTTAGGGAGCAACAATCAGAACGAAGAGATGTCTGGTGCCAGACAGAGAAAGAGCAATGAAGAAACTCGTGCACCGTTGATGGAAGGTGACAACCGTATTCCCCTGGATCCATGTCTCAATCTGTATAGAGGTCAGCGAGGCAATCCACCAGATTGAAGAGAAGGCGATCAATTCTCTCTTGTGGGCGTGGCAGGAACTACCCGAGTGGATGCAAGACAACATTTTCATCACAGGAGGATATCGCAAGGAATTGAAGAGTTTCAAAGAATGCGGAAGGAGTTTGTTCTACTTGCACAATGAGTGGGGTGAATTCAAACATCAATCACCTCCAATTTGACCTAACCAACACAGTGAATATCTGGTCGCACTTATTAGGAGCAGTAGCGGCATTTTTTGTCTTGAGCAGCATCTACTTTTGGCTGTTGTCTCATCCAGGCAGTGCCAACTGGGCGGATTACGCAGTGTTCTATACTTTTCTGATCTCTGCCATCACATGTCTTGGATTTAGTGCCACTTTTCACGCTGTCTCAGCTCACAGTCATGAGGTTCGTACCGCCACACAATGACAAGCATGATGATGATGACAGAATGCAGGTGGCAGTCGCGTACAATCGACTGGACTATCTCGGAATCGTCATCTTGATCGTTGGATCCTTCTACCCTGCAGTGTACTATGGATTCTATCTCCATCCTTATCTTCAGGTGTGCCTTCCTCTCCACCCAACTGACAGAAGATAGGTCTTCTACATTGTCTTGATCACTGTGTTCGGTGCAGCCACGGTGTACGTGGTCGTCGCCCCTCACTACAGAACACCTACCTACAGATGGATGAGAACCAGCATGTTCTTAGCTCTCGGTCTCTCCGCTGTCTTCCCCACCGGACATTTTACCTTCTTGAGTGGTGTGAGTCTTCACATCATCTCATCCGTGTCGATCGTGTGTGACCTTAACAGTTGAACGACCCTCTCGTTAGAATATCCGTCCCTTATCTCGCCCTCATGGGAGCCCTCTACGTCTCCGGTGCTCTCATCTATGCCTCTCGCATTCCAGAGAGGTGAAATCGAATCACTCTCATTGTGCTGATGACGAGACAGGTGGATCCCCGGTAAAGTGAACATCTTTGGATCTTCACATCAGATCTTCCACTTGTTCGTGGTGCTGGCGGCTCTCTCCCATCTGGTGGGTATCTCAAAGACGTTCAACTACTGGCACGGACCAGAGGGTGTCGCGAGAGTAGTACAACACAGTTGAACTCTGTATATTCTTTATTTCAAACCCAAGGAGCCCACCTGGAGAGTTTCAGGCGGAGATAAAACGACGACTCACCCAGGAAACATCTTGCACAGTTTCTGTGGATCTTGTGATTCACTGATCAACTTGTTCACTTGTCCTTCCACCTCCTCTCCATCAGTATTCATTCCATCGAGATGATTCACCGTCAGACCCTCTCCGTATTCGTATCCAGACAACTTTTGTTTCAACCGTATGAGAGCTCTACCAGCATCCGTATTCCCCATGTTGGTGGATTCCACCTCATCGTTGGTCGTGTTCATGTTGGGAAGATAGTCGTGATCTTCTCTCTGCAGCTCTAACGCTTGCACTGGTGATAGTGCCCAGCGGTACAGAGGATCGTGCATGAACACCTGATCCTCTCTCAGCTCTGTACGGTGATGAATGGATGTCACCTCCACGATGGTGATGAGAGAATTGTGGTTGTCTCTCAACAGCTGCATGGTCTCTTTGCAGCAGGAACGGAAGACACCCTCACATCCCGTGATGCCCATGGCATCGATGATGTCTCTCGTCAATCGAAAGGGAACCAATTCGGGTGTCCTCAAAGTCTTTCCCTGCTCGAAGGCCACACCGAGATCGATGTGAACTAACTCTGCACTCGTCTTGTCGATTAAGATGTTGTGAGCGTGTCGATCTCCCAGACCCACGATGTACCCTGTCATTCATTCATCTATCGCATCGATGCATCATCACATCACGATGGATTATCAATTGGAACTTTTTGTATTGATATTTCATCTGTGGGGCTCACCTATGATGGAGTTGGAGGCCGTAGATCGAGTGTACTGCAATCTCTTGTCGAACCATTCAGCGGGTGAAGAGAAGTTCTCCAGAAAGAAGTGGTGGAAGACGGGTTTGAATCGATTGCAGATGTTCACGTACGTGTCGTACTTTGTCTTCTCCGATGAGTCGTTCAACACCTTCCTGCATTCGTTCGAAGCGATGTCTCCCGGTCGATATCGACTGTGTGCTCCCTCTCGATCTCCACCTACCACACTCAGAGACATCACTTGTCATTTGTGTACACACCGATGAGATATTCTCCTATGGGTGTAGTGTTCTCCACCCACTCTAACAGTCCCGCCGCCGGTGTCAGAGGAATCACCTTGTACGTGCGGATCCTCAATTTCCTCCTCCGACAGTTCTCGTTCTCCGTCAGTAGATTGTTGAGGAGAGAGAAGATCTGTTGCATGACTCCATCTTGCCTCAGATCATCGTGTCCCTTCACCAGCTGCTTGTACCTTCTACCATTCACTCCTCTGTGACATCATCCCTTCACCTCTTTCCATTGCTCGCGTGGCAGATGATGAGCTTCGGTAGGTTCAATCCACCCACGAGGGAGTAGGTATCACCGAATCCGGTGATGAAGGGAATTGCGTGAGGGTCGGTGTAATCACCGTCTCGGTTGACTGGAATCTGTACGGTGGTCACGGGGACTAACTGCTGGCGATCGATCTTCTTGATGAGACCGGGGAGAGGGATTCCTCCCTTCTCCTTCTTCTTGCTGCTGCAGTCTAAGAAGGCCAGCTCGATGTAACAGTCGATGAGAAAGGTCATCTCTTTGAGAAGTTGTCGATGTTTCCCTGTCGTCATCTTCTGAAGGATTTCTTCCTTGGGTCAATTGCAATCGATCGGATGGAATGACTCACTCATGGCTGCGTTGATCTTATCTTGGTCAACGGTTAACCTTCCCCTGCCCTTTCCGTTTCCATCCACCTGACATCCTTTCAATCATCCGTGTGATGTGTGATGGATGGTTCGATGAGAGTAGTGATGGATGTGTAGATGTGATACCTTCGATCCATTGCTGAGAGCGAAGAGTTGATAGAGAGTATGATGTGGATGTTGAGTGCAGGACATCTCCAAGATATCTCCGATCAACTTCTGAAATGTCGTGTTCTCTGATGCGTTCATTCGACTGGCAATCTATCCTCTTCAGATGAATAGGGAGATCATCTTCCCACCTGGTACATCAGTGGAATAAACTTTCTCGATGGAATATCTCCGATCTCCTTCTCCAATAACTTGTTGACGTCCTCCTTCAGTGTGTTGTTGAACCACAGAGAGCACAATCTGAATATAGCTCTGATGTTGTACGTCTCTCCATAGATGAGACACTTGCAGTAATAGTCGATGGCTTCTTCCAAGAATCTCTTTAGATCTAAGGTGGTCAGTGTCTTCCTCTCCTTCTCTCTCACCCTCTTGGATCTTATCGTTCTCTTGTCTGTCTAGATCTGTCTGTCTCTCTAACAGAGTGATGTGTCTCTGGATCTCTTGCTTCTGGGTCTTCACTTCGATTGATTTACCGGTCAAACTCTCCATCATCTTCTTGCATCGAGTCAACTCTGTCTCCTTATGTCTTCGCAGTTTCTGTGATGTCTCCCATTCACTCGACTGGATCTTGTTCATGATTCCCTCGTACAGTGAGTCCACGTAGCCCGCCAACGTGATGTATCCTTCCCCTCTTCAATTTCATCTCCTCTCTTCTCCTCACCTTTACACAATTTCTTTGATTTCTGTTGGTGGAATAAGTCGATGGCATCCTTCAGATTCTCTTGAGCGGAGCTGACGCCTTCCGCCTTGGTTTCGGACAACCATTTCCCCAGATAGAATAAGACTTGGGCTCGTAGGATGTCGTTTGCATCCATATGAGAGCTGTCAGTTAGACCTCTCGTCTTCCTTCGGTTCTTCGTGGTCGATTCATGGGTAATCTGCGTGTTGATAAATCGGACCATCTGAATGGCTCTCTCTTGTTCTCCTCTACTCCACACGATCTGTTTCGTCTCAATCCTCCATCGATGACGTCACTCACGTTGGCCTCCTCCAATAAACAAGATGGATCGTATTGATCTTTCATGTAGAGTCGTAACTGAATCGATGAGAGAGAGTGATGCGGTAACGCTCACTCGATTGACGGCATGGAATGCTAATTGATAGTCACTGGCCTTTCTGGCCATCTTTGAATACTGTAGAAAGTGTCCCTTCAGCAGGTTCATCTTGTCCTTCTCTTCCGCAACGAGATCCAATAACACTCCTCTCATATCGAACAGTGGTTCGAATAATCGAAATTCTTTCTTCATCATCTCGTTCCTTCCCTATTCATCCATCAACTCCTCTCTCTATGCATCACCATCACCTTTCTCTGTGATTCCATCAGATGCCATTGCTGTGCACCGATCGATGCCTTCTTCCCCTTCGTCGTCTCATATACATCGTTGATCTCATCGAGGAATTGCAGTTGTACCAGGGCAGGATGGATGTTCTTCGTGCTCTCTGGAGAGAAAGAGCCCAAGATGTTCTTGATGACTCCACTCTTTCCCTGTTGCATGTATTCTGAATATCCAGTGTATTCTCCCTCTGAAAAACATCGTAGCAGTTTGAAACTGGAGCTCTCAAAGTTGATGCCTGTAAGAAGGTGAGAGGGGAAAGAAAGGTGAATGGGTGTACCTTCTCTGGCTTCTTTGACTAACATCTGTCCCTCTCGGCTGCTCTCGAAATTCCACCTACCCTCTCTCCATGCATTTCGGTATTGATGCTCCGACAATTCAGCGAAGGTACTGGGTTTCTTCACTGATAATCCAGCTGATCTCTGTCAGTGGAATTTAACGCATTGTGAACATGATACATGTCCCTCGTCTCTAATTCATATAAAATAACATCCCTCACCTAGATAAACGTCCAAGATGTGCCAGTGTCCCAAACGGTGGAGAGAATTGGCTATACCTTTCATGAAGTGAATCATCTCTTCTGTGAGATCCTTTCACCTGACGAACAGAAAGAATAATCCTTCTGAACTGAAGGATCAGACAACAGATCGTAAGCACCGAGAGCCATGTTCCAATGTCCTTCGTGCTCGTAGGTGGTGATCTGACTCTCTATCGTGTGATGTCTCGTTTGTATACCGTAGATCCCATCCGGTTCATTGATGTTACTGTACGCGTCCATCATCAATCGAGTGTATTCAACGGATCTCTCTTCCTTATCAGATGGTATCACCTTCCTTCTATCAGTTCTTTCATCCATCCACCAGATCTCACTCACCGATCCAAATTCTCTCTCGGAAGATAATTCGATGTATTGCAGACTAGTGAAGAAGGCACCCGCTCGATAAGACAAGCGAGCCACATCCAAGAGGTGGATGTTGTGCCAGATGTCACTCTTCTGATAGAACATGACATTGTCTCTACCCTTTGTGGGAAGGAGAGTGGTGACTCTCCTGAGGGTGTCCACTGTATCCAAGATGAGATGGATGGCTTGGTCATTGTTGTTCTTGTTGGATAATAGCCACGTGCTGATCTTACTCGATATCATCTGGTGCACCTTCTTGCTCTTCGTGTCGAGAATGATGTCCATCAATAGATATGGGAATAAGAATTCAGCAAATTCAAACTGGTTGTAACACATCCCAGCACATAACCGAAAGATCTGTTTGTACGTTAGAAGTCAATCTATGGCATAGAATGGGATAAATAGAAATGAAGGATACAATACCTCGTCATTCGCACTGAGACAGAGGTGATAAGACAGAGAACTGATCCACAGAGGATAGTTGCAGAGAGAAGTGTCCCACAATCGATCCTTATCGATCCCAACTGCCTCCGGTAGTTCTTTCATGGGTGAAGGATACGTACCTGTTCCTGTTACTCTTGTTATCTTTCTGTGACTCACTGCTTGTCTTCGTCTTCTTATTCTGCATGAAGGGTGTGATGTAACTCTTGGTGTTCTCGTTGACGTTTTCTAACAACACTTTGCCCGAATGTGTGTTCAATACGTTCTTCAGAGAATAAGCCGCACATCGCATGATGTATACATCCATGTGAGCGATGTATTGGTTCAATCTCTGCATCACTTGCACCTACAGAATCAATCGATGATGCAGAGGATAGAACTGACCTTTCCGTTGGATAACGAAGGGGCTTCTCTCTGTTGATTCTTGTGCAGGAAAGTGATGGCGTGGGGATCGACTGCACCGATTAAGCCTAGGATATCACCAGAAGTGTTTCTGATCTTCTCGTCCAGACCATTTCTGCAATAATACAAAAGGTTCCACATCAATTCACTGATCAATCCTCTGTGTTCTTCGCTCGTGATGATCTGTGGACGTTCATGAGTATTCTTCAATGAAGAATGAGGTATGTCACATCATCGTTGAAGAATGAGGTATGTCATCTACCTGATTTAGCTCTTCTTTTCTTGATGTGATCAATTCTTTGATGTATAGGATGTTCTCTAATCGAATACTGTTGCTGGGATAGATCTGATCTTCTTGTCTTCCCTCTCTCAAGAAACGAATCATCTCGTCTCTCAATCTGGTCTCCCCTCTCATCTCCGTCTCCAACTGAAAGATTTCATTCTCTAGTCATTCATCTTCACGTTCATTCACCTTCAATGGATCATCCAACAGAGGATGATGAGGTAGTGGATCACTCTCCTTCATCGATTGCTCCAGGTGATTTCCAATGCAATCGTACATGTTCGTGATGATCTTCAGTGCCTTATCACTCCCTTCCTTCTCTGATGTGGCTATGGGAATCATACCTCTCAGAATCTACGATGCTCAACATCACACACCATCTCGATAGACATTCGATAGACTCACCGCATTCACGTGCTTTCCAAACTCTGAAGCATTCACCTTATTCTCTTTGGCTCGATCGACGAGATCCAAGATGAACTTCCAGAGGACAGGTCTCACTTCATTGAATGGAAGGAATCTGAGTAGAGTGGAGATGATGTCCCTCATGATGGCCGGTCTGAATTGTTTCTCTTTGAAGAGGTTGACAAAGTAGATGAAGGATTTGCTGATCCTGATCCTGTCGTCTCCTCTTCGAGTGTTGAACATCCTCTCGTTTAAGCTGGAGATGATCTTGTAGATGCGATCTGAATATCTGTCCCATCAGATCAATCGTCCATCGATGTGAAGATAGAGTGACATGTAAGACTATCCTACCTCGATCCATACAACACATCTGAGATCTTGATCTGCCAGCTCTCTGATAGAAAGTTGAGGATCTTCGTGATGGAATCCGGTGAATACTTTGGAGGGGAGACATCCTCTTCAAAGGATAAGTTGTTCAATAGCTCCACCACGATGACGTCTAATTGTTTTGGAATGATCTCGTTGTGATCTTCTGGCGTGATCCATCGATTCAGCATTCCCTCGCACACTTCGTTTGCCAGTTTCTCATCACAGAAATAGAGAGGGAAGACTTTTGCAAAAACCTAACTGCATCAGGAGAGGGTTGAATAGGGTAGATCATCACCTGAGCGAAATTATTTCGCAAGAGGGTGCGGACGTCTGTGTTGATGAGCTTGGCGCATTGCTTCAGGTTCTGTTCGTCTTTCGAGAAGATCAATTGAGGCACGATCGTCTTCTGATAGCCTTCAATGAAGTCTTCCATCTTGTCTTGTTCGAATAATTCGATCGGGAATTGGTCTAAGCTGGTGTATTCGGATAACCAGCTGGTGAAGATTTCAACACATTGCAATGGAACAGACATACCTGGTGATGATGTGTACCATGTGATATTCCAACAGAGACTTGGTGTGGTTGTAATGAAGATCTGCAGCACACAGAGAGAGAAAATAGGCGACCATAGTCGAATCTCTCTTCTTGGTTGAATAATGTCTGTCTCTTGTCATCAGCTGGCCCTTCATTTGAATCCACTCACTGCAACAACTGAAATAAGACGAGCTGCTCGTTGGCTGGACTGATGACAGCCACTCTTGATAAGAGATACAAGGAAGTCAATCGCGTCTCCCTCACTCCATCCAGTCCCAATCGTGTGGAGATGTCTTGATAGATTCCGACTTCGTTGTCGAAGCACTTGAAGATCTGGTGGATACCCTTACCGATCTTCATCCTCACACGATAGTCGATGTCGTTGATCATCTCGATGATGCACGGCGCCACTTGGTCTAACTCTGCCAGTTGTAAAGCCGATTCTAACACTCCTGTTCATCATCAGATGATGTAGAGACTTCCATCTCTCACTTGCAAACGTCCTCTTTACGATGTACTCTTGTTTCTGTTTCCTCCACAGCTCTCGAAAGTGGTCGAAGACCTGAGTCAATCCTTTCACACATTGTTCCTTTTGCTTGGCTTCGGGGAATCGATTCAGACGGTCCAGGATGCTCTTCACGAGGTACAGTATCTCCAATCTGGCTCGTGTGTCCTTGGAATATTGTGATTTGACGAAGGGGAGTATGCTTGAGATACTCTTCGAACTCCAACTGCACTCGGGACCATCCATGTTGATCAATAACAGACACATCTGCCTCATTCAACATCCTTCCCTTTCTCTCCTCTCACCTGGTGCTTCCTGCTCCACAGATCTGTCTTGTCCAATTGAGTCAAGACCTCCTTTGCGATGGATTGAATCCAAGAGAGGACGTCTTCTCGATGGGGTGCGAAGGCATGGATCGAAGAGAAGATCTTACATAACATGTCCAACACTTGTTGTCGTTGCTCACTCGTCGTCAGTAGATTGGAGGACTGCATTGAGACACCGCTCGCGTTCATCTGATCCGACCCTTCGTCCAAGTCCATCGAATCACCGTGGTGAAGGTATTCACTTCCAGACTATCATACGTTTCATCCTTGTTTCCTCTTCGTCTTCTCACCTTCTTCTCTTCTTCCACCATCAAGAGGGAGGAGATCAATGAATTGGTGATGGTGTAGATGGGCGAGTCCTTCAAGCGAGTCTGTGGATCGTGAAATAAGGAGTAGATGATGCTGGGAATGTACTGAGATAGCATGTGGTAGATCTTGAGGATCTGCTTGTCGTTGAACGCATTGACTTTGGCGATGGTGTCTGCCACCCATCCCATGCATTGGAGGAGAAGGGGAGACAGCCGATTCATCAGGTGGTTCTGTTTGTCCGCTCGTGTGTGGATGTGGATCATCGCAGAGGTGATGGTGCAGATCTCTATGGCGTGGTTCACTCTCTGATATAACCATGTCTTGCCCATCTTACTGCTATCCGTAGTGACATTCATCATGATCTATGATATTCGATCAATCTCCTTCCTCTCCTTCTCATTCTCACCAAGGTCAATTGTTCTGACAACTTGTCGGCTAGAATCTTGATCAATCGATGGGACATCGTCTGCGGAATGATATTCCTCGTCGTCTTCTGTTCTTCTCTCTCTTCGACTTCTCTCTCGATCCTTCTACTCCTTCTGATCTCCTCGTACTCTTTTTCTCTTCGCTGTGGTTCACCGTTCGTCTCTTGGTACATTGGCGTGTATAATCCTCCATCCTCATATATTCCTCTCGCGATATCGTCCACGGGTCCAGACCTATTCATCCTTCACCATCACGATGTATCAGTGATCTCACCTGACGAAGAGAGACAGGGCAGAGATGAGGACTTGAACGTCCGTTCCATCGTCTCCCGTTCGATTGTTGTCCTCCTTGTAAGCAAGGATGTCATCCATCCATTTCTCTCTCGGATTCGCTTCTCCCTCCGCACTCTTGATGTCGTACGATTCGATCAACGAGATCATCGTTTCGAAACGGATGTGCAGGCCTTTCACGCTGCATCGTACATGTCATTCGATGTCGCTGCAGATCAATTCACCTCGTGTGGCTACTGATGAATGGTAAGGACCAGAACGAGGTGTGAGATGATAAGAGAGAAGAATCGATGCAGTTGTGACGTAGGATGGATTGAATGAGATGGTAGCCCTTCTCTAATGCAGGATTGATGCCGGGGACGTTCAACCGCTTCATCATGATGTTCCATACGGTGGTCCATATCTCTTCCTTCCATAGATTCTCATTCTATGTGTCATCAGCCTCTGTGATGGAATGATTCAGATTGTTTACATTTTTGTGTTTGGAAGAAGAGAGGAAGGAGAATAAAGCTTCATAACTCCAATACTCTAATCCACTGTGTGGATCTTTGTATCTGCACCATATTAGAATGCAAATGGATGAGAGATGTTACTTGTCGAGATAAGACACGATGGATGTGATGAGTTCGACTGCCAATCGATCGGATAAGATCTTGGATGGCTTTCTCACGATGAAAGAGATCAGCTGTAATCTGTCTCATCATCAGCATGGATTTCATTACGAAAATAAGATTTCATCAATATGATATGAATAGAATCATCAGTGATCCGATACCTTGAGATGCACAGGTTGGCATCTTCGTTCTCTTCCATCATCAATAGATCCCAATCTGTGGTGATCTTTCTCCTCTTTCGTTGTCCTTCCTTCTCTTCTTCCTCTTCCTCTTCCTTCTTGATCTCATTTTCCATCTTCACATTCTGACCTCGTCAGAACTTGAAATAAACAACAAGAATTCACATAATGAATGAATAGATCAGCACACAGATCTAATAGATGTTCTTGTGTCTCCTCTAAATTGACTCCTTTATCCTCCTTGTTGAAACTGTGAGGTGATCAGCAGGGTAGAGTAAAGAGTCGATCACCTCAGTCGATTCTTCTTTGAATTGGCAATCTCTCGAAATAAGAGATCGTAGATGTCTCTGAATTCGGATGGTAATGCGATGGTACCATCATAATCCACTAACAATCTCAACTCTAGTCTGAGGAACAGTACACTCTGCTCCTTCTACGGTTGAGAATCGATTGAGCCTCTTTCACTCACTTTCAATTCTCCCTGCAGATTCCCCCATTGCCTCTTGATGATGGTGTTGACCGAGGTCAATAGATGGAGGACACTTTCATTCGAGATGACATTGACTCCACAAGAGAGAAGCCAACTGTTGAGAGAAGAGAGAATGGATGCATTCACTTTCGAATCGATTATGCTAGCCAAGTGAAATGAGATGAAGAATGATCTAGCATGATCACGTGATCATCTCCTCACCTCTGTGAATAAAATTTGGAGTAAAATCGGACGAGAAGATTCAATTGCTGTTCATTAGATTGATCGAAGGGATAATTGTGTACGATAGAATAGAGAGTGCGAGCTAAGAGTGGTGCGTCTCTCTTGGCATCTTTCAGCAGTCGATTCGTGATGTATTGGGTGATTTCTGAAACGTCCATTCAGTAGAAGCGATGGAGAATTTCTCACCGTGGAGATCGTTTCGAGTTAAGAGATGGCAATACGGAGGAGTGGAACAGATGTTCTCGTTCACGATGTGAAGGTAATCGTATCCAACAATGTCCCACAGATCTTCATCTCTCAGTGACTCGATGATGTGTTGCAGAATCTGTCGAAGGCACAGGAACAGGCGAGGGCCACCTGCTTGTTTGAATTCCGTCCTTCGAAGACAATACAGTCCGTTCACTCACGAGCGTCAGCTATTTTAACCATATTCTGAAGAGCGCTGGTCCATTCTCTTCTCAGTTTGATGATCTGCGGTGTCGTTTTCTTGATGCTGGAGAGCTCCTTCGATACGGCGGCCATCAGATTGATTATGATGTCACACCAGCTGCATTTATCTGTGAATTCACAATTAAATCATCTCGTCGAGGAGGAGAAAGAGAAGATCATGTGAAATGTCACAGATGGATGATACCTTCTGTATTATGTCCTTCGAGTTCCTTTGAAGAAGCGGCATCCAATTGATGCAAAAAAGATGAAGCCTCGACCTTGGTCTTCAGACTCTCGAGGGCCTCCTTCCTACGAGAAGCAGTCGACCCGTCTTTCAACTGTACACACAACTCTTGGCATTCTCTCCATTCGGACATGCCTCTCGTTTCTGTCCCTACAGATGGTGAGATCTGATGTCACGTGCTTGTGTCTGTGATTTAAATAATTCAAAATAAAAACGGACATCACATCAGGCACACACGATGGCTGTGGTGAGGTGACAATGGAGAGGCTATGATTAATTGATATCTGCAGAAAGGAACGGTAACATACAAGATGAATCGACCAAACATCGCCTGGAATGGTGTGGAGCTTCCAGCTTCATACGGTGCCGTCGAAAGCGTGTTCTCTCTTCAGAAACAGACGGAAGCAATGTCTAAGCTGTATATGAATGAGAAGCTGAAGAGAGAGCTGGCCTTGACGGAAGAAACACAGAGGAAGTTGATCGAACGAGAGACGCAAAACAGTGGGCTCACCCAATGCTTACTTCTTTACCTTCAGATCCTTGCGGTGAGCCGTCAATATCTTCTCTATTGAATTTATTATCAGTTGTATCTTGTTCTCACGTTCGTCTTCCTCTCAGTCGCCTCTTCTTACCCCATCGTTCCATTCATAGAAGATAATCACCTTGTATCACCCAAATCTGTCTGGCCGGTGATTCAAGTCGTCTGTCTTATGGTGCTAGTGTTCCAAAGTCTGCAGAACATGTTCTTCCTCAAGGTAAGACATGATAGCTATCTAGGATATAATCTCGTATAGGTGAACAGTGTCACAGAGATCGGTCTCGCTCCCGTATTGTTGGCTATCGGTGGGACAATGATCAGTTGGCTGTCTGGTGTCACAGTGACATTTCTGTCGGTCTCTTTGGCCTCTACCCTCACTGGAGGAGATAGTGACCTCTATTCCCCCTTGCAGGTCCTGTGGATCTGTGCCTCTGCTCTCGGTGCCATCCTTGGTCAAATGATCTTGCGACTGGATGTATTCTCTTTCGAGGTGAGGATCAAATTCTCGTTCTCCACTGACGAAAGCAGAACAAAATCATGATTCTGCGCAAAATGGAGTGGCATTCACTGTTAGTGGTCTTCTATCTACTCTTGATCTCTACCCTCTCATCCCTCCTATCGCTTTGTGAGGTCCCCATCGGAATGGACTCCACCATTCTTCTCGTCTTCACTTGCGCCGTGGCCGCCATCATCTTCATCAACTTCTTCAGCACTTCATCGAATCCAGACATGGCACTACTGGTGAGTCATGTCCTCTGTTCCTCGTGTTGATCGCATCAGGAACTCGGGATGGATGGCCCCTGCATACCCTTAGACCGTGAGAATCGACAGCACGTGCACGCTTGGACATATCTCTTTCCCTGCACGGTCTCAGCTTGGGCCAGTGGAGGCATCATCTCGTCGCACGCTTGCCAGACCACGGTCTCCACCGTCTGGTTGTCGGTCTACCTCACCACTCTGTGCCTACCCATCATTCCTTTCTCTCATCGTGGAGGTGAAGCCAAACAGACCCTGTGGTCTCTATTTATTATGGTCTGTGGGATAATCGTATCTTCCGTCGTATTCTCACCGTTATTTGCTGCTAGTCAAGATCTGTTGGGTGATCGATGTATAAAACAGTAAGCGCAATCTTTTTATTTCCTCCTGCGATCTTTGTCTCTTCTGTCTCGTTCTTTATCCCGTTCTCTCTCCCTCTCCTTTTCTCTCTCCCTCTCCTTTTCTCTGCTCCTCTCCTTCTCCTTTTCCCTCTCTCTTTCCTTTTCTCTTTCCCTTTCTCTTTCCTTCTCTCTCTCTTTTGTTCGATCCTTGTCTCTCTCTCTTTCCTTTTCTCTCTCCTTCTCCTTCTCTCTCTCGCGTTGTCTGTCCCTCTCCTTCTCTCTCTCCCTCTCTCGTTCTCTGTCTTTCTCCCTCTCTCTGTCTTTCTCTCTTTCTCTGTCTTTCTCTCTTTCTCTATCCTTCTCTCTTTCTCTATCCTTCTCTCTTTCTCTATCCTTCTCTCTCGCCCTGTCCTTCTCTCTGTCCTTCGCTCTGTCCCTCTCCCTTCTGAAGTGATCACCATCACCATCTCTGTTTCTGCTCTCAGTCTCCTCTTATCATCTCGCTCACCTCTGGTTTTCTGTTTCCCTCTCCCTCTCGTCTGGTGATCTTCAGCAGTTGATCACGAGCATTTCGAAATCACCTCTACTCTTGTATAGCGTCTTATTTGTTCCTTGACGATCACCTCTCTGCTCTCTGAAATGAAATGAGATGAATTAATTATTTTTTATGTAACGAAAGAGAGGAGAAGATGAAGAAGGGATAGAACGATGAAATACCTCACCCACAACGAGGGCGCATGTAATCACGATATTCTGATTCTGAGACTAGCTCGACGGCCATGTCTTTCTTGTGTAATGTGATTTTGTTCGCCTTCAGCTCTGTGTAAACCTTCTTCGCGATGTCCTTATCGTAATATTCTAGCAAGACGTATCCCTTTCCTTTTCCATTGACCTATCATAGTGGATTCAGAGACGAAATAGGAAGATGATCATCACCGGATCTTCGAAGAAACGAATTTGTCTGATTTTTCCATAGATGGTGAATAGGTCCTCGATCTCCTGATCGGTCGTCCACTACGATCAAGTTCAGACGACAGAATCGTGATGAACGTTACCCAAGCCAGATTACCGAGGAGAATAGAGCACTGGTATCTTGCTAATTTACGATCACTGAGATGAAATCATGTGTAATATATTCATCAGGGCAACGTTTTTTCGTATACGAAGAAGTGGATGAGAATGGGAGTAGACAAGTAGGAACAGAAATACGTGAGATGAATTACATTGCTGCTCATCTGATGTTTCTATCTTAATATGATTGCTCTCTTCTTTTTGTTTCTTTGTCTTCTTATCATCCTGCATAGATTAGATGATCTGAAGTTTCACTCGAATACCTGACGATTATCGGCTCGTCTTTTGCCTAGGTCTTCTTTCTTACGACTATCATCTTGGACTGCTAGATCATACAAGGAGAATTCATCAACAACCGCCGGCTAAAAGCTCTATCAGAGTCTCAAAAATAATGATGGAGGGATCACATCGGTAGAGTCGGTTGTGAGAGAATCTCCATAGATGTCGAACGTGTCTGCCATCAGATCTTTAGAAAATTGAAATATTTACTTCCATTTTCCTGAGACTGCAGTTACGTATTTTTCACTCAATCTGCCATCATACTTTTTTGGTCTTAGTACAGGGTCATTCCAATCTCGTGGCTCGTCTTCTCTTCCTTTCCTCTTCTCGAGGATTAGACATCCAAACGAAAGATCACACGTTTGACGGGAGACTCTCCCACGTAGATCAGCTGTGCTCACTTTTGTTTTATTCTCTCGAACTGAACTTCTGTACAGACTTCTGTCGCTGGTAATCGTCGAGCAGCTGCACCACCTTTGTGTGTCCTCCTTCCGTTGCTCTTCTCTTGGCCTCGTCCAGCTGGGCAGATGCATTCACGCGAGGATGTGACAATAGTAGCTCGGCGACGTCGGCGTGACCTCCTGCAGCTGCCTCAAGGATGAGGTTGTTGCTGTTTGGATTGACTCGGTCGTCGGCCAGTAGCAACTGGACTGTCTCGATGTGACCGCCCAGAGTTGCTTTTCTGATGGCCTCGTCGGATTGGGATGATGGATCCACACGTGAGTCGGACAAGAGCAGACTGACTGTCTCAGTGTGGCCAAATCTGGCTGCGTTCATGATAGGAACATTATCATGTGCTGATGGGTCCACACGTGAGTCGGACAAGAGCAGCCTGACTGTCTCAGTCTGGCCATATCTGGCTGCGTTCTTGATAGCATAATTGTCTTGTGCCGATGGATCCACACGTGAATCGGACAAGAGCAGCCTGACTGTCTCAGTGCGTCCCTCAATGGCTGCGTATCTGATAGGAACATTGTCTTGTGTTGATGGGTCCACACGTGAGTCGGACAAGAGCAGCCTGACTGTTTCAGTGTGGCCTCTACTGGCTGCGTATCTGATAGAACCATTATCATGTGCTGATGGGTCCACACGTGAGTCGAACAGGAGCAGCCTGACTGTCTCAGTATGGCCATATCTGGCTGCATCTGTGACGGCAGAATTGTCTTGTGCTGATGGGTCCACACGTGAGTCGAACAAGAGCAGCCTGACTGTCTCAGTGTGGCCATATCTGGCTGCAAGCTTGATGGCCTGATTGTCTTCTGCTGATGGGTCCACACGTGGGTCGGACAAGAGCAGCTGCACAGTACTGGTTCGACCGCATTTGGCTGCCAGTATGATGGCCTCACATCCTGCAGACGGAATTATCCGAGGATCATTCAAGAGTAGTCGTACAATCTCAGTCGACTCTCCCTCTGACGCTCGGCAGAGGAGTCCAATGTCTTTACTGGAAGGGTCCAGCTCAGCCCGAGTCAACAGGAAGCGTAACGACTCCACTTTGCCTCCTGTTACTGCCAGAAGCAGATCAGCATCGCTCAGACAATCAGTGAAACTGTCCACTAATAACGTCAGAAGAGTTTGTCTTCTATCGAGTGTCTCACCTATGTCTTTCCACAACTTGCACGTCAGGCGAAGGATGGCAAACTGTTTTCTCTTTGTGTCGGGTAATTTGATTTGCAAAGTCAAGTGCAAGATGACTTTTGTAACATCGTGACTGGAGGAAATAAGACCGTCAGACATCAGTTGTCTTCTCTACTGGATGGAAAGAAGAGATCAGAAGATCTCGCGTCAGACGGAGTCAGAATAAAATGCATCATCGGGACACCAACAAAGGTGAAGTTCACTTTTCACGAATCCAAGAGGAAGCACCCCGGGTAAGATGAGAGCCTTTGGAAGACATCGACTGCACCTTCATTCAATATTCTGAGTCTCACAACAGGTCTTCCAGATATCTCACTCAATCCATCCTCAAAGGCAATCACTGTGAAGGATTAAATACGTCTGAAGACGTTGGTTGGGTTTGTCACTACATTTTCCAATTTTCATTTTAGGTCTTGAGTCCGTATCGCGCCCGTTCATCTACAGGAATTCTGCACATCCAAACTGAACGCTTGATCTCAGGTATAATGTCGTTTTACAATGTTCACCAACATCTTAATCACAGAAATACATCATCCCAAACGCCAAAGAGCTATATATCCAGGCACACGTAGACGCTGGGATAACAGACAATGCCCGCCAGGCAGGATATTGTAGATCACTCTGCTGAACTGAATATTCGGCATGCCAAGCCCACCCAGACCGCCCTCGCCGGTGAACTCGACTTTTTTATTCTCTTTTTATTCTCTATGTTCTCGTCGCGGTGTCCCCAGGGCCTCTATAGGGCTCTACGGATTTACCGGAGCCTCATGCTCTGGCTGGTATAGCGGTGGCTCAGAGAGCTCAAAAAATTTGATAGTAATTACGCTCAACCTTTTCTAATGATATAACAGCCAGCCCTTGTATCGATCTGATTTGGCCATACGGGGGTAGAGATGTTTGCATCAAAGGGACGTGGACAAACTGGCAACCTATTAGAATGGTATATAATGGCTCGGTATACACCTACCCGCTATTCTATTCATTTGGGGTGAAATATATATACTGCTTCATTGTAGACGGAAAAGTGTGCCATGATGGGTTGACTGCAGCTGAACCAAATGTGTACGGAGGGTACGATAATTTTTATTATGGTAAGTGTATTATACATGGATGTCATCTCACTGGAGATAGTGGTGAGACTATCTTCCCCAGGACCGCAATTGGTGGGGAACCATGCGCGTGATGGTGTAAGTTGACCATTTCTAAGTATGATTGTTTATGATTTCAAAGACTTCAGGCATTGGATCAATCTTCCGAGCAATTTTACGACATCTCAAACAATTTGAGACTCGTCGTATCAATCGAGAGAGGCAACATTTCAAGCTCAGAGTACAATTCCGCTCAAGCATATCACGGGTCCACCCCTCATGGATCTGACTCAGATCCATCAGCTTCCATCAACCCTCCTGATGTCTGTCTTAGGGAAACTCGCAGAGTATTATTTACGATTCTTGGGGGTCATAGAACAGTATGACAAATAATATCTAGAATGAATAAGTACCATTTAAGGTATTCACTCTCCTCTTCTTCTGTGGTGTCTTCTGCCCCTTCATTTCAGCTCTTCGCCTCTTCCTCTTCTCTGAGCTCTTGTATGTCGCGTGGTATCCCACATTTCTCTGTGTTTCACCCATTGGATGAGCTCCTTCAATGCAGGTGTTAGACTAGAGAGCTCATCGCGGAGATCGTCAATCTTATCTTGGTTTATCTTCTTTGCTATGCTAGATTTACGACCTCTACAATAAAGCGCGTTAAGAAGCAAAGGAGGTGGCTGTACATGCACCGTCCAATGTCCATATCTTCTTGTGCCATCTGCTGGAGGCTATCTGATCGTTGCTGAGTTTTACCACAGATGCACAGTCAGTGTGATTAGAGAAGGTACCATTGCATCTTGCAGCCCAGGCGTCTCCTCTCTGTTATCTTCGTGCGACCAACGAACTTTCTATACATATTGATTTTGCGTCATCATACCGCGTGTTAGAAATTTGCTTGGGCCGCACTCATATGGGCAAACATACAAATCTTGCTATTTTCCTTTGTCTATTTTCCCCTTCCCTTCAGCATGCTCTTGAGAGAGAATATCTCCGTCTCTTGTGAAGAAATCTTTTCGCTCTGTTCCGTAATGTGCTCGGTGAACAGAGTCATCTGCTGCTCGTAATTCTTCCTCGTCAAGTCTAGATCGTCCTTCACTGCCTTATAATTTCCCTCCGCTGCCTGCAGCTCTGCGTGCACGGTCGTCCTCTCTGCGTGGATCTAATTCATTTTCAATCTTTATATTCCCCCTCTCCTCACCTTCTTCAACTTGTTCAACGATTGTTTGTATGCGTTGTAGAGTCGAACGGCTCTAGAATCCACTAAAGATACCTGCGACGACGTTCGATGAGGTAGAGATTATCCTATTCACCTGTGACGACACTTGTTCTAATTTGTAATCGTAATACTTTTTGATCATGTCTTCCCTCTCTCTATCGTATTCGGTCACACCCAGAGTCTGACTCTGTGTCAATCTCCTTCTCTCCTCCTCTCCTCACCTTGCTCTCGTTTCCGTGTAAATCCATGACGCTGAGTGAATATTTCGCTTCTTCTTCTTTCACTGCGGCCATTCGAGCTTCGGCAGACGGTGCGATAACTTCTGCCTCGGAATAATGCTTCGGTGAAGTTCTCTCGTTGTCTAATATCTCTTCCTTGTCTCGATTACACTCTGCATCGCTGACAAAAAGTTCACCGTCTGAATGGACTGTTCGGCTGTCTCTACGTGATTTCTGGTGGATGTTGCCGCCTCCGCTGCCATGGCTGCTAGATCGGCTGATTCGTTCAATCTTTTGTCAACGGTGGTGATCGATC